>PVIJ01019384.1:0-23706 GCA_004024925.1 Scalopus aquaticus
GTTTTTCTTTTTGTTGATGTGTTGGATTACATTGATTGATTTTCGGATGTTGAACCATCCTTGTGTCCCTGGAATAAATCCCACTTGGTCGTGGTGTATTATCTTATGGATGCATTGTTGGATCCTATTGGCCAAGATTTTGTTGAATATTTTTGCATCAGTATTCATTAGGGAGATTGGTCTGTAGTTTTCTTTTTTTTTTTTGTATTGTCTTTGTCTGGTTTTGGTATTTGAGTAATATTTGCTTCATAGAATGTGTTTGGTAGTACTCCTTCCTTCTCGATTTTTTTGAAAGAGTTTGTGTAATATAGGGACTATTTCATTTTTTTGAATGTTTGGTAGAATTCATTTTTGAAACCATCTGGTCCTGGGCTTTTGTTTTTGGGGAGGTTTTTAATTACTGTTTCAATTTCTTTATTTCTGATTGGTCTGTTTAGGTGTTCTATATCTTCTTTGTCCAGCTTTGGGTGATTGTATAGTTTTAGGAATTTGTCCATATCCTCTAGGTTGTTATACTTGTTTCCGTATAGCTGTTTATAGTAGTCTCTGATTATTTTTTTTATTTTTGCTGTGTCCATTGTGATTTCTCCTTTTTCATTTATGATCCTATTTATTTGTGGTTTCTCTCGTTTTTTCTTTGTAAGCCTGGCTAGTGGTTTGTCTGTTTTGCTTATTTTTTCAAAGAACCAGCTTTTGGTCTCATTAATTTTCTGGATTGTTCTTTTTTATTTCCATTTGGTTTATTTCTGCTTTGATTTTTATTATTTCCTTTCTTAAACTGGCTTTTGAGTTTTTTTGTTGTTCATATTCTAGTTCTTTGAGATGTGAGATTAAATTGTTTCTTTGGGTTGTTTCTTGTTTCTTGATGTGAGCTTGTAATGCTGTATATTTTCCTCTTATTACTGCTTTTGCTGTGTCCCTGACGTTCTGGAAAGTTGTGTCCTCATTGTCATTCAGTTCTAGATATTTTTTAATTTCTTCTTTGATCTCGTCGTTGATCCATTGGTTTTCCAGTATTGTGGGTTTCAGACTCCATGAGGTAAGGAGGTTTCTTTTTTCCTTTTTATGATTTATTTCCAGTTTGACTCCTTTATGATCGGAGAATAAGGCTGGTACAATGTTGATCTTAGTGTATCTGTTGAGGTTTGTTTTGTGGCCTAATATGTGATCGATCCTGGAGTATGTTCCGTGCGCACTTGAGAAAAATGTGTATTCAATTTTTCGGGGGTGAAGTGATCGATAGATATATCTGTTAATCCCATGTGGTCTAGGTCCTTATTTAGAGCTTTAATGCCCTTGGTTACTTTTTGTCTTCTTCATCTGTCCAATAGAGAAAGTGGGGTGTTGAAGTAGCCTACTATGTATATATTTTCTTTAATGTCTGTTTTCATGGATGATAATAATTGTCTGATATATTTTGGTGCTCCTTCATTTGGGGAGTATATGTTGATGATTGTTATATCCTCCTGTTTTATTGTCCCCTTTATCATGATGTAGTTACCAGCTTTGTCTTTTTTTACCTTCTTTAGTTTGAAGTCTATTTTATCTGATATAAGTATAGCTGTTCCTGCCTTCTTTCTTGGCCCATTTGCCTCTAGGATTGTTTTCCATCCTTTAACTATTAATCTCTGTTTATCTTTCACAATTAAGTGTGTTTCTTGTAGACAGCAGAAGGTTGGGTTCTGTTTTTTGATCCATCCTGCTATGGTGTGTCTTTTAATTGGTGTGTTTAGTCCATTTACATTTAGAGTTAATATTGATATACTGTCATCCATATTTGTCTTTTTAATTTTTTTTACCTTTTTGTGATTCTAGTCCTTACCTAATTCCGTATCCTGGTCTTTCCTCTGTTGGTTTTGTCTTCATGGTTTCTTGTAGTAAGTTTTGGAGTGGGGGTTTGGTAGTGATGAATTTCTGTAGTTTCTGTTTGTCAGAGAAGGTCCATATTCTTTCTTCATAGAGGAAGGAGAGCTTTGCAGGGTAGAGTATTTTTGGTTGACATTTGTTGGCATGTGGTTGGCTTTCCTTTGTAGGTTATTTGTTTCTTTGTCCTCGTCATTTTCAATAGATTTTCCTTGTCTTGAATTCTCGATAGTTTTACTATCATATGTCTTGCTGTTTTTTCCTTTCATTGTAATAATTTGGAGATCTTCTGGCTTCCTGTATGTCGATTTTTGTTTCCTTTTTCATGTTTGGAATGTTCTCTTCAATTATCTACTTGAGAAGTTTCTCTGTCCCTTGGTCTCTCTCCTCTCCTTCTGGGATTCCTATGATTCTGATGTTTCCTTTTCTCATGGTGTCAGATAGTTCCTGAAGCTTTTCCTCATTCTTCTTCCTTCGTTTTTCTTTTTCCTTTTCTGTCTTGGTTCTTTCAGTATCTTTATCTTCCGGAGTGCTTATTCTTTTCTCCATGTGTTTTAATCTACTTTTATGGCTCTCTACTAATGTTTGTAAATCCTCCATTTCCTTCATTTTCTTCTTTATGGATTCATTCTCGTTTTTCAGCTCTTCATTCATATTCCTCAGTTCTTTGTTCTTTTCATTTAATTCTATTATTTTTTTATTATGGCAATTCTGAATTCTTTATCTATTAGGCAAATGTAATCTTCTATGTCCATATTATTGGGTTCTGAAGAGGTATTTTCTTTCTGTGGTGCATTGTTTTGAGGATCATTTGTAAATTTTTTTCTTCCTGTTGTTGGCCTTCTGCTTTGCTCTGATCGTTGCATTCCTGTGCTATTGGTGCCGGAAGGCATGTTTCTTGGTTCTACTTGCTGAAGAGTGTATGTTGTTTCCTAGTGTCTGAGTTGCCTTGGCTGTGGCTGGGTATCTCCCGGATTTTCATTTTTTTCCTCTGTTGAATTTCTGTGTTTTGTGGCGTGTCTCCAATGTGTTTCCAGTTCTGGGTGGAATTAGGGTAGAAAAAGGGGTAGTGGATTGTAGTTAAAAAAAAGAAATATATATATGTACATATTAATAAAAAAAATTAAAGTAGAAAAAAAATAAAAAAGGTATTGGGTAGATGTAAGCTTGGGGAGAGTTTTGTCGTCCTTTTGCTTTTAGGTTTTGGAGTTTCCGGGTAGGCCCCCTGCTAGGCCTTTCCAGTGTCAGATGTTGCTGTTGTCCTACTGTCGCTGCTGTCGTTTTATAGTTGCTAGTAGTCTTTCTGTTCTTTCTCTCTCCGCCCCCCTTTTTATTTTTCTTCTTCCCCTCAGTGTTTGCCTGGGGGTTATCCCTGCCCCTGTGGTTATGTCTGGTGGGGAGGGGTTGAGAATTCCTCATCGTTTCTTTTCTGCTGCTTGGGCCCCACTTCTCCACAAGGGGGTGCAGGGGTGGAGGTTGTGGGCAGCTCTTGGTGCCCACCTAGGTTCTGGGGGGCCACTGTGCAACCTCCTAGAAGTTGGGTGTGGGGCCATGGCAGGGCGTGGGGGTGAGCTCTATTTTCCTTTCTGTAGCCCTCCTGTGTGCCAAGATGCAGACACTTTGTGGAGGAGGGTGTGGTTGGAGAGAGTTCCAGCAGGATCCTGTATCCCGGGTCAGGTTACCTCCAGTCAGGTTAGAGAAAAGTAGAGTTCTCTAACATCAGCTTTTGGTGTCAGGTTACAGAGTAGGGAGGAGATTGCTTGAGGTGGTCTCTGCAGTTTTTCTGGCTATACCAGTTTCTGAGGCCAATATATCACCTAGCAACCAGTGAGGGATTAGGACCCCACGGGGTGCTGGCAGTTTGTCTTCCCTACTAAGATGTTACCTAGCCCCAGGTGGAGGATGGAAAGCAGTGGCCCTCAAGCTTTCCTGCACTTCAGAGCTGCCACGCAGGGAAGAGAGGGTGCTCCTGGGGTGGGGGAGTGGGGGTCACACTCCCGTTAGTTGGCCAGAGCCCACAAAGAGTGCATCAGGAATATATAATGTGCATGCGCAATGGATGACTACCCAATTGAGTTAAAAAAATAAATAAACTTGCCATTTGCAGTAACATGGATAGCATTGGAAGGATTTATGTTAAATGAAATAAATCAGGAGAAAGACAAGTAACAGATGGTGTCACTTACATGTTGTTCTGCAACCATCCTAGATGGAGTAGGTTCATCATCGGTTCAAGCAGACTCTTTTAATTAGTTGTTCTTATGGTGTTCTTCACTGAACTCCACTGTTTCCCTCTCTCCACCACATGGTTCTCTGCTTCTGCTCTCTGTTCCCTGC
Organism: Scalopus aquaticus; assembly: GCA_004024925.1. Taxonomy (NCBI): domain Eukaryota; kingdom Metazoa; phylum Chordata; class Mammalia; order Eulipotyphla; family Talpidae; genus Scalopus; species Scalopus aquaticus. Next base: position 4,201 of record PVIJ01019384.1, read on the forward strand.
TCCTGCCACACTGCTGCTGCCACACTCCTTTCCTGCTCTGCTACTTTTTCTTCTTCTTACACCCTCCGCCTCCAGGCCCAGGTGCACCCACTCACGCACGTGTGCACCACACTCCAGGCGTCACCATGAGGCACACATGCAAAACCACAGTTGTCCATCATTAAATCTAATGGCGGTAGGGTGGAAAATCCTTATCACTCTTTCACTTACCCTATGCATGTGCAACGTAGAGAAAGCAAGCAAAGGGTTAGATAAATACAAATTAAGAACTAATCTTAGAGAACTGGCTATGTATCTGAGATTACTAGAGGAAGAGGGAGAGAGATAGGGGTGGACACATTGGGTCTTTGGTTGGATCCTCAAGGGTTTTTGGACCACACATTGATAATTGTTGAAATAATATGTAGCTTCAAAGTGTGAAAAGCCAGTAAAGGAAATCAATTCATAAAAGATACATTTTATTATAAAAGAAAGCACAGAATTTGGATAAAAATAAAAATAGTACTATATATTTTAACCACTGTATTTTATCAGTTTATAGAAATTATTTTGTTATACTTGCACCTGTATGATGTATAAAACTAGGATTCAAAATGCAAGTCTTGCTTATATAGTTAAGAGAAAGGAGAGTTCTATTAATTATTATAAAAATCGATTAAATATCTATTGCATGCTCCATTTTAGAAGAAAAGTCTTTACTAAAAAGTTATTTCATGCACAAATGAGATAATGAATGTGAAAGTGTTTAATATCCCCCTCCCTCGCTATTCTCATAGCATATCTTGGTAAGGCACTTCAGAAAGAAAAATAGTCCTTTAAGGAATGATTTTCCCTATTATTATAATTATATGTCAAGTTTAAACAGAAGATGATGTCACCAACATGACAATAGAGGAGGTGCCTTGCTTCACTTCCAAGAGGAACAACTAATAATTAACCAGAAGAGACGACATGGAGAGAATTCTGTAGCTTGGGATGAGACTGAAGCATCATTTGCACCTCAGAGACCAACACAGACTGCATAGAAGGAAGAAAGAGGAGATGTACATATCATTGGACAAAGGTGGGTAGAAGAAACAACAGCCAATTGCAGTCCAGTGTAGGGGAACAGAGGCAGGATTACAGTCCCTGCCAGTGACTCTGGGAGTGGGAAGAGAAAACACTAGGGAGGCATATGCATTTGACCCAGATGAAGACCATATGGGGAGGCTGTGATGCTCCTTTCAGGCAGGACTCCCGCATAAAGGATTACAGAGAATGCACTCTAAACACTCTCTCTTCTCCACCCCTTAGGACTTGTACTGAACTGGACTATCAGCAGATAGACTGCTCAGCTGCAGATCTGGATCTGCAGAAAGGAGCGATACCAATGTTACCACAGACAAGATCCAAGTTCTCTCCCTCCTAGGATATTTGCAAGAGCACCTGGTCCCTTTTATGACCCCAGTCACCCTACTGACACAGTAAATACAAAAGACAGGACATTGTGAAGTTAGAAGCTGAGCTCAGCATGTCACTCCATTTTCTCCGTATTATCTTAATAATGGTATCAATTAAATGAAAGTTGAAAGTTTGATTTTATAAAGACAAGAACCATCGTACTTACATTAGACAAAATAGACTACAGCCAAAAAGATAGTAAGAGGCAAAAATAAATATTATACTGTAATAGAGCAATCAATAAAACGAGAAGACAAAGCAAATATCAATATATATTCACCCAAGTAGCAGAACAAAATTATATAAAACACATATTGAACCACCTAGAGGGAGACATTGACAGAAACACAAAAAATATCAGGGGACTTTAACAACCTCTTACAGAAAAGTATATACAAAGAAAACCACCAAGGAAACAATGACATTATAACAAATGCACAAGATGAACTTAATATTTATTTACATAACTTTTCAAGCTAAACACATCACATCAAGCATCTTTTTGGGAACGTAATGGCATGAAATTAGAAATTAAAAGAAAGCAGGGAAAAGGACAGATTTATGGGAAAAAAATGACACATTACAGAACAACTTATGGTCTCATGAGGAATACATATGTGAAATAAAAACATATTAGGAGATTAAATAAAAAAAGAAGATACTAATTATACTACCTATAACATGCAGCCGCAGCAGTACTAGGAGGATAATTATTGCAATATAGACCAATCTCATGAAACAAGAAGAAACAAAAATAAGAGATCTACCTCATACTTAAAGGAAATGAATTGGCAGGAAATAAATAACCTCACATGTTTGGATCTAGGATCCCAGGAACCCGAAGGGAGAGGCACAACTAGCGAGGCACAGAAGGGTCAGCTCAGCAAGGATCTGACAATCTTTTTTAGCAACCATGCATTTATATACTTCTGCTTACATAAGCAATTACCCACAAGCCATTGTTACAGTAACAATTTTGTTATGATATTCTAAATTCCCTATAAGGAAGCAGCATTTGTAGCAAGAGTAAACACACAGACATTGTTTACAAGAGCAGGACCAACAACATATTAAGGAGGCAGTCGTTGATTCTCTGTGTCCTGGTTTTGGTTGTACAATTTGGTTAGATGTAGACACAGGTCTGTGGTTATTCTAGGCCTTAGCTGCAGCTGGCATAAGCAAGATCGTCATGTGGGCCTTGCCTCCACACTGACTACCAAGTGCTCTCCCCTTGGGAGGGTCACACCGGCTTAGTTGTGCCAAGTGTTTCACTGGCTTGGTTATGCCAGTGCTCCCAACACTCACAGCATCATTATGAGTAATTCATTAAAACAATAATCAAATGCTTTCCCAAATACAAAAACCCAGGGACAGATGGTGAACTAGTGAAGTAACACATTCTACAAACTTTCCAAAGAATTAATGCCCATTCTCAAACATTTCCAAAACATTGAAAAGGAGGGGACACTTCCAATCATATTTTATGAAGCTAGTATTACTTTGATTCTGAGAGTAGAAAATATCATCCAAAACCAGAAAATTACAAACTGATATCTCTGATGAACATAGATAAAAATTTTCAATTTCAAAATACTAGAAATCAAATTTGATAGTTCATAAAATGAATCATACATCACAAATCAGTGGAGTTAATTTTAGGGGTACAAGGATAATACAATAAAGGCAAATCGATAAAGGTGATGCACAACATCAACAAAAGGAATGACAAATAAATCACATGATAATCTCAATAGATTAAGAGGAAGCATTTCACAAGATTCAACATCCATTTATGATAAAAAGAAAACAAAAAAATTGTCATAGAAGGAATATTTATCAAAATAACAACAAAACCACCACTCACACCATACTCTGGTGAAAAATTAACACCTTTTCCTCTAAGATCAGAAATGAGGAGAGAATGCTTATTCTAACTATTACTATTCAATATAATGTTGAAAATCCTTGCAAAAAATTAGCTAAGAAAAGGATATTAAAGTTATCAAAATTGTAAAGAAATAAAACTATATTTGCAGACAACATTTTTATATATAGAAAATCCCAAATATTTCAATAAAATCTATTAGAAATAACAAATACAGTAGTGATAGGCCACATAATTAATATACAAAAGCTGTTCCATTTATATACACAAATGATGAACTAGCAGAAAAGTAAATTTAAAGAATCCCATTTACAATAACATCAAAAATAATTAAATACTGTGGAATAAATTAGCAAACAAGTGGAAGTGTATGCTGAAAAGTACAAGACATAGTTGGAAGAGAAGACACAAAGAGATGAAAAGAATGATGCAATGGATATTAATATAGTTAAAATGGTTATATTATCAAAAGTAATACACAGATTCAATGCAATCCCTATCAAAATCTCAACAACATTCATCACAAAAAATAAAACAACCATCATGAAATTTATTTGGAACCACGAAGGACCCAGAATAGCAAAAGCACTCTGAGAAAACATGAAAAAATGGAGGTATCATGTTTCCTGATTTCAAATTACATTACAAAGTGATAGTAATTAAAATACTATTTATTGTACTGGAGTAAAAAAGACACAGATCAATGGAACAGAATTGAGAACCCCCGCCCCCCAAAAAAACCCCACATATGGACAACTAATTCACAATAAAGGAGTCAAGATCTCATAATGGAGCAAAGAAAGTCTCTTCAACAAATGGTGTTTAGAAAACTGGACAGTGATATGCAAAAGTATGAAACTATATCGCTGTCTCACACCATGCACAAAACAATTAAAATGTATTAAAGTCTTTTATAGTAAGACCTGAAAATATACTATAGAAGAAATAATAGGTGATTGTCTTCTTGATATCAACCTTAGAGATGTGTTTGGGAACTTGACTCTTTGACAAGAAAACAATCAAAGAAACAAAAAGCAAACAGAACTACATCAAAGTAAAGAATTTCTACACTGAAACAGAAACTTGCATCTCAATGAAAATACATTCTATTGAAAATGTAGAATGTATTTTCACACCATATCTCTGACAAGGGGTTAATATCCAAAATATACAAAAAAAAAATCATGAAAATTGGCAATAAAAATTTTTAAAAATGTAGAGATTCTGAATAGACAATTATTCCAAGCAAACTTACATATGGTCAGTGAGCACATGAATAGATGTGTATTATCTCTGCTATCAGAGGAATGTGAATCAAACAACAATGAGATATTACCTCACACCTGTTAGAATTACTATTATCCAAAATACAAGAAACCACAAGTATTGGAGAGGATGTGGAGAATGGGAACTCTTTTACACTGCTGGGAATGTAAATTGGTTTAACCTTTATAAATGGCAATTCCAAGATTTAAAAAACGTAATTCTTTATAATCTAGTTATCTCACCTTTAAGTATTTACCCTCAAATTATAAAAGCACTAGTTCAGAAAAATATTTACTTTCATGTTACTGAAACATTATTTACAATATAGTTATGAATCCATTTAGGTATAAAGAAGAAATTCTGCCACTTGCAACCACAGAGATGGACCTAGAGGATATTATGGTTAGGGATATAATGAAAGAGAAAGACAAAACATCATATAATTTCACTCATTTCATCATATGATTTCACACATAGAGAAAATAAATGCATTAAACAAAACAAAATTAATCTTTGGTACTATAAGACCTGCTAGTCGTTATCAGAAGGGAAGGGAGAATAAGGATGAGTAAGTTGGGTCAAAGGAAACAGTTGTGTGAAGAATGTTAGAATTAGAATTTTAGAGGTGAATTTAATGTAGTATGTAAACATGGTAATTTTCAACGGTGCACACCTGAAAACTATATATATTAATATAGTTTGTTATAATGCAATAGTTTGTTATAATATAATATTGTTATAATGCAATGTTGCTTGAAAGAAAAGAAGAAAAAAAACTTAAAAAAATAACAGTGAAATATCACTTCATACCTATAAGAATGGCTATTATTCAAAAGACAGGAAAGAAGGGTGTTAGACATACAGTGCTGTAAATGCTACCTTAATAATTATAAAATAAAGGATAGTGATATGAAGGATATGGACAAAATGGAATGCTTATATAATATTGGTGGAAGTGTAAATTGGTATGGCCATTACAGAAAGCATAATAGATATTCCTCAAATAATTAAAAATACAAACTCCATACAATATATTTACTTCACTGTTGTTAGCTAACCTGCAAAGTATGTACTGACTAATTTGAAGGTATATTGTACATGTTTATTGCAGCTTTATTTATAGTAGCCAAGTGTTGGAAACAATGTTATTGCTCATTGACTAATCAATGCATAAAGATGTAGTATATACACAGAATGGAACACTACTTAGCTGTAAAATAGATGACTCCTGTTATTTGCATCACTATGGATGGACCTAGAGGGCATTATGCTTAGTAAAGTGAGGTAATCATAAAAAGACAAACACTGCATAATTTTTTTTAATGTTTATTTATGCATACAAGCTGGGGTACAGGCCAGAGGCATGGGACGGCGAGCGGGTTCACCAGCGACAGAGTGGGGAGCAAAACAGGCAGATCAGAAATACACTGCTGAGGGGAGCAGCCGGTGAGGCAGGAGAGGTCTGCTGCGCCATATGGGAATCTCCCTGACCAGGTTTCAAACTCGTGTTGCCACTGCCGACAGTTCCACAGGAGGGCCCTGAAAAACTACTTCTAAACTATTATTGATTACTTTTTTGTTTTCAATGGCAAAGAAAATAGCCAATATAAATTTTGTTGCCACCTTATACATTACATTTCATTGTATATTAGCATTCTGATTTTTAAAGAAGATTTATTTATGCATACAATGCTGGTGTATAGGCCAGAGGTGTTTGTGTGGTGGTGAGGGGGTGAGAGGACACACCAGAGATGGAATGGGGCGCAGAACAGGCAGACTGACCGAAATACACTGCTGAGGGGAAACACTGAATAATTTCATTCATATGTGGGATATAGAGAAAAAAAGCAGATGAGCTAAATAAAATAAAAATCAACTTTAACAATATTTAACTATATACACACACATCTACACCTCCAAAAAAATCTTAAAAAAAATTAAATTTCTGTGTAAATTACCTGGTAGTTTTTTGAAGATACACAGGCTTGAGACTATTTTCATATTTAGTTTTGATTCAGTGTGTTTTATACAGTTGAAGGAAGCTTAATGTGGGAAAATTGGAGCCTGGCAGATGACTCAAAATTTCACACATCCCGTGAAATACTCGCAGGGATTTTTGGATGTTTATGGAACATCTTAATTCTATGGTTGGCCCTACCACTGTTCTGAAGGGACACATGCTTTGCTTCTATGTGTCAAAATGCATTCTTTACAGTAGGGATCAGGGCATGGAGAATTCCTCTCCATTCTTTTAACTCTTTCCTTTCCTTATATGAAGTCATACTAATGTCACACTTCGGTTATTAGTCTCTTCAATATGTTACAACAAAATAATAGAAAACAATAAATCAGTGGCTTAAACAATGCAAATGTATTGCTTTGTAGTTCTGTAGATCAGAAGTCTGGCAATGTTCTTACAGGGCTAAATCTGATGTAAATTAAGGTTAAAGCAATAGAATTCCATAGTCAATGATATTTATTGTGGAATCAGCTTTATTATAAGAAAGACAAGTTTTTGCATTTCTTTGCTCATATATCATTGGATCCCTTAGTTGCTATAGAGATTGCTCATTTTATGTAATATTACATAGCATGTGGAGCTGCATAAGATGATGTGATGTGAATGGGCATGCTTTCTGATGTCTATGTTTTATTCTCTAAAATATTGTATTTTCCTCTCATCTTTTTTTTAACTGACTTCTTTCTTCATCTTCTTTTGTTTCAGATGTTAGACTCACACATACAGTTTACTCACACATTAAAATGATTCCAAAGAAAGAAAAACTATTTCCTTTCTGTGTTCAAATTGTTTAAATCATTATAAACACAAATATTCTTATGCACATTTTAAATATGTGAATCAACATTATGTAGAGACTATATTGAATCTGAGAAAACATGTGTTTTATATTTTCAAGTTTTACCGGGGTATAGTTGATTAATTGTAATATATTTAAAAGATCTAATGTGATGGTGATTTGATGTAAAGTGATTGCCATAATCAAATTACTTACAATATCATATCATCTCACATAGTGACCCTATCTCATGAGAATGCATAAGATCTCCTCTCTGAGCAGATTTCAGTATACAGTACAGTTTTAGTTAACTATAGTAATCTATACATTACATCTTCAGAACTCATAACTGAAAGTTTGTACACTTTGACCAACACTTCCATTTCCTCTAGCTCCCTACATCTGTTAACTACTACTCTATTCTCTTTCTATGACTTCCTTTTTACTTTCTAGGTATAACTGACACAGTAAGGTGTTTATTTTTGTGTGGTTAATTTCAACCAGTAAATGCCCTTGTTGGCAGGGTAAAATCTCCATGCCCCTCTAGGTCCTTCGTAGGCTAAATGAATGAGCAAATTAGAGAGAGATTAGTAGGAGAAAAAAGTATTACTATCACATGTATGCAGAATTTACAGTTCGTAAATTCTAACATAAAAGGAGGAAGTCAGGAGTTTATTCTGTTCTAAGGGACCTGGGGCATATTTTTTATATTTATTAAATGATGGTATTAATTTTATTATTTAATTTGTCTATGTGGTAAATTACATGTGGCAAATTCAATGTAATTGTTTAAATCATTAATTATAAAACTATAAATCATTAAATCATAAACTATACAGACTTGATGTAAAACCAGATTGGCCATGATGCATTATTATTATTTTTTACATTATTATAGTTTCAGTTCACTAATATTTTGCCTAGAATTTTTCCAATTATGTATATGAGTGAAATGAAACTTTAGTATTATTTCCTTTTGCTGCCCTTCTCAAAATTTTGCTGGGCTTATAAAAATAAGTTAAAAAGTGTTTTTTGTAATATTCTCTGTAACTTTTTTTTAACTTTGGAATTGGTTCTGTCTTGAGTACATGGTAGAATTTACCAGTGAAGTAATCTAGATCTGAGTTGTGTGTGTGCATGTGTGTGTGTGTGTGTGTGTGAAAATCATTGATCACAATTTAATTTCTTAAATCAGTTTCTCGAAAATTTTTATAGGTTGTAACTCATTTCATTGTAACTTTAATATTTATTGTCATTAATTTACTTATATATCTTCACAAAGATATACAAGTTTAAGATCATGTTTAATTTTTTTGTCCAGTTCTTTCGGTTGTGTTCAGCTAGAAGTTTAGTCTGCGTTATCTCAGATAACTGAATTGTTTTATATATATATATACACATGTTTATATGTATGTATACACATATATAAACATATATATGTATGTATGTTTTAGTTGATTGTGAATTTCATATCTTCCTTCTCTGATTTATTATTTGCCCTTAGACAGGACAAATTACATATTTTCCATATTATGTTGTTTAGTATTTATCTTCCCTCTTTTCTACTTCCTCCATATGGTAAGGTATTTTTGAATCTTAAGTTTACTACTTTTTTTCTACAGTAGTTTCAGTATGTAGAACAGTGCTTGGTATATACTGGTTGTTGAATAAGTTTTTGTTGAATAAATACATGATGAAATGATGACTGCTATTCAGGAATTTTTAACTTAATTATTTCTATAAACTGACCTTCTAAGGTCGCACGCACTTTGTGATTCACCAAATCACTGGAAATCCTCTAGTCCTCTTCACAGATTTTTCATATGAGGAAACAGTATTACAGATGATAGGGAAATTTGTTTTAATACTAATACAATGCTTTTGGGGGGCAATATTTTTGTCTTTGGATATAGATTTTAAATTCATTTCATGTATAAAATCAAACTAAATCAAAGCTATACATATATGATGTAGGCTCCATACATCGAATTTGAAAACAAAGTAGTTATTTTTCTCTGAATCAGCTCTAGTTTCATCTACCTCTCAAAATTGTGAATGAGAACACAAAAAACACTAATTCAAAAGGATACCTGTACCCCTAGGTTTACTGCAGCACTATTTATATAGGTAAGATTTGGAAATAATCCAACTGCCCAAAAATAGATGACTGGCTCAAGATGTGGTATATATGCACAATGGAATACTATTCAGCAATCAAAAAAGATAAACTCATGCCATTTACAGCAACATGAATGGAGCTAGAAGAGATTATGCTCTGTGAAATAAGTCAGAGGTAAAAGAAAAATATCAGATGGTTTCACTTAGAGAAGGAATATAGGCGATCAAATAAGGGATCAGGGAAAAATACTAACAATAAAAAGAAAGACAAAACAAAAATAAACAGGCAACTATAAATTAGACATTCTCCAGGGGAGGGGTTGGAGAGATGAAAACAAATGCGAGAAGAGCACAAGGGACTTTCATGATGGTGCGTGGGTAAATTGGTGGTGGAAATTCTTTTTTTTTTATTTTTATTTATTTATTTATTTTTAATTTATTTTATTTATTTATTTATTTTTTAAGATTTACTTATTTATACATACAAGCTGGGGTACAGGCCAGAGGAGTGGGGCGGAGAGAGGGTTCACCAGAGACCGAGTGCGGAGCAGAACAGGCAGATCAGAAGTTACACTGCTGAGGGGAGCAGCGGGCGAGGCAGGAGAGGTCTGCCACACCCTGTGGGATTCTCCCTGGCTGGTCGTCAAACTCTCATCACGCGCTGCCAGCAGCTCCACAGTGCAGCGCTGAATTGCTGCGCCACCAGGGAGGCCCCGGTGGTGGAAATTCTTTGGGGACTACATCTGACAAAATAAAGGAAACATTATACAAAAATGAACAATGATGTAAAATATATCTAAATAAATAAATTATTAAAAAATAAAATTGTGCGGCCCTCCCTGATGGTGCAGCGGTTGGGCGCTGTGCTGTGGAGCTGTCGGCAGCGTGCGATGCGAGTTCAACGCTGAGCCCGGCGGGAATCCACATGGTGTGGCAGACCTCTCCTGTCTCGCCTGCTGCTCCCCTCAGCGGTGTGCTTCTGATCTGCCTGTTCTGCTCCCCACTCTGTCTCTGGTGAACCCTCTGGCCACCCCACTCCTCTGGCCTGTACCCCAGCTTGTATGTATAAATAAATAAATCTTTAAAAATAAATAAATAAATAAAATAAAATTGTGTATGACTCTGAGAAGTGGCCTTCAGGCTGAATTTGTGCTATTGATGAATGCTTAGGGCTTTCAGTTCTCTAGAGGATTAAGAATATATCAAATCATGACTGACCCTTGACAATGAGGATAAGTAATGACAGGCTAATTTATGGGTAAAAATTTATCCAGAAAATGTTCTCAATGCATTCTTTATCTTTATATTTTGCTCATCCTTTTCTTTTGGAAAAAAAATCACAAACTGGGCATTATAGACTTCCAAAATCCATTAATGTTGAGTCTGTAGTTGGAGTAGGAAGATCTATGTCAAGCTCTTTGAAGCTCTTTTGTTATTGATCAGGGCTCGTGGGTATGTGTAAGATGCCTTATGATCATTATTCACTTTCAAACATTTTAGTTGAAAAACTCCAGATGATAGTTGCAAAAAACATCTGATCTTTATCTTCTGACATTTTGGTTGTTGTTGTTTTTATATGGGAAAAAAATCTCTTTTAAACACATTTGTACTAGTTCTTTTAAGCATAATTATAATATGTCTAATATCTTAACCTAGGACAATCATAATTCCACATGTGCAGCAGTAAATTATAGTTCCAGTAGCACTGAGTATTTTCACTGATGTCTAGAGTCACTAATAGAATTATCAGAAGAAAGCATACCAGGACCATACAACAAACAGTAGTGTTTTCCAAGATCGTTTTTTTTAAGGACATAAAAACCTCCAAACATGAGCAAGCATTAACCAACTTCTTCACATTTTTCCTTTTTAAAATAATTTTTTCATTACAAAAAGATATGAGTGGATCCTTTCTACTGTGTAAAACATATTTCCATTTTTTGTGAAGACACACACTGAACTAGATCCTGTGAATGGGACACTAGCCCGAGATCTTTAGTTAATTATCTTTTCCCCCATTCCCTGTTTTACTTGCTCTCCGTCCCTGTTGACTACATTCATGGTTTTACTTGGATGCTTCTGGCAATACTGGTTTTACTTTTGCAGTGACCTTTCTCTTGCATCTTTTTTGCATACCATCCAAATATTGAATAAAGAGGTAGGCCCAGTCAGGCTGTGATTTGCCTAAAACAATATATTGAACATATCATGTAGTTTATAGGGTGTATTTTTTCATTGTTGTTTAGCAAATATTATACAGTAGGTGACATAGTACGAATTATAGATATTTAGTTGAAGATGCCTTGTTTCCTGTTCTAGTTGGGGACATAGTTAATGGACAGTGCAGTTACTCAAAAAGATACATGAGGCAACAAGCTTTTTTTCCCTCCAGCATATGGACTGGTTATAGGATGGCATCTGGAGGTGGAACCATCTTGAGATGGAATTTGAAGGCTGAGGTTGTATTTATAAGATAAAAGAGGGAAAAGTCATGCCAAAAAATGAAATGACATATACAATAAAATGTTTCAAAAAGAATAAGAACTTCATCGGAGTAGGAAAAGACAGGAGACAAATTTAAGGCATTCTTAGGTAGAATTTGAGATTTGTCATTCATTTGAATATTATAGCTGACAAAAGGACATTTTCAGAAAGGAGTATGAGGTTTGGATTCTGGGCTAGTTAATCAAGATAGGAGATATTTAGTTCTGATACACAGAGCTCTTTTTTTAAAGATTTATTTATGTATGTATACAAGCTGGGGTACAGTCTAGAGGTGTGGGACAGTGAGAGGGTTCACCAGATACAGAGTGGGGAGCAGAACAGGCAGATCAATCAAAATACACTTCATATATATATATATATATATATATATATATATATATATATATATATGTAAAATTGTTTTTTATGTCTTTTACATTTTGTATTGCCCTTGGGTAACCCACCACCAATTCACCCGTGATCCATCTCCATGGTCCCTTGTGTTCTTTTCTACTCCATTTTGTGCCCTTATCCTCCCCTCTCCCCACCCACCCCCACCTGCGAGTGTCTCTCTCCTATTTGTTTTCCTTTTAGCTCTATTATAAGTGAAACCATTCGACATTTTTCTCTTTCTTTCTGGCTTGTTTCGCTGAGTATGATCCCCTCTAATTCCATCCATGTCGCTGCAAATCGCATGTGTTTATCTTCTTTGAATGCTGAATAGTATTCCATTGAGTATATGTACCACGTCTTCTTCATCCAATCATCTATTTTTGGACATCTGGGTTGCTTAAATACCTTTGCTATTGTGAACAGTGTTGCAATGAACATGCGGGTGCATGTATCCTTTTGGATTAGTGTTTTTGTGTCCTTTGGGTAGATTCCCAAAAGTGGTATTGCTGGGTAGTATGGAATCTCCATGTTTAGCAGTTTGAGGAATCGCCATACAGCTTTCCATAGTGGTTGGACCAGTTCGCATTCCCACCATCAGTGTAGAAGAGTTCCTTTTTCTCCACATCCTTTTCAGCATTTATTGTTGCCTGTATTTTTAATGTGTGCCATCCTCACAGGTGTGAGGTGGTATCTCATAGTGGTTTTGATTTGCATTTCCTTGATTATAAGTGATGTTGAGCATTTCTTCATGTATCTGTTGGCCATTTGCTTTTCTTCTTTGGAGAAGTGCCTTTTGAGCTCTTCTGCCCATTTTTTGACTGGGTTATTGGCTTTGTTTTTGTTGAGTTGTGTGAGTTCCTTGTAAATTTTTGTTATCAGTCCTTTATTGGATGTATTGTGTGCAAAGATCTTTTCCCTGTTGGTAGGTTGTCTGTTAATTTTGGTTAATGTCTCTTTTGCTGTACAGAAGTTTTTTATTTTGATGTAATCCCAGCTGTTTATCTTATCCTTCACTTCCTTCACTTTGGGGGATGTGTCTTTCAAGGTTTTGCTGAGATGTATGTCATGTAGAGTTTTGCCTATATTCCTCCTCTAAGCCACACTCATAGAAGTATAACATGAAAAACAAAAAGCAAAACAAAACAAATTTCCACATAAGTCCCAAGGGGGCAATACACCACACAGAGAGAGTAAATCTCTGGAACTAAATCTCAAAGAAGTTGGAGAACTATTTTTATCAAATATAGATTGTAAAGTTGTGAAAAGAAAATTAAAGAATTAGAAGATTTCAAAGAAAACTTTGAAAAGTAAATGAACATCATGAGAAATAAAACAATGAGCAGAAGACCTGAAATAAAGAAAAAAAAGGAGATCTTGGATATAAAAATAGCAATAGAGGAGGTGAAAAATGCAGTAGAAAACAATGGGAGAAGATTAAATAAATGGTAGAATCCTTCAGTGTATTCAAAGATATAAATGACAAGGAATCAAGGTAGAAAAGGAAAGAGAGAAACAAGGTAAAAAAATAAAAATGAAGAAACAGTGAGAATTATGAGTGAATACCAAGATGAATGGAAATATAACAATAATGGGTATACCAGAGGAGAAGGGAACAGAAAATCTACCGAAGAATTTATAGAGGAAAACTTTCCAAGCCAAGAGAAGATACTAACCCTACAAATCCAGGCAGCTAAAGAACTCTAGCACATCTAAACAAAATGAGAGCTGCAACAAGACACAAAGCAATGACTCTTTCAAGAGTTCAAGACAACAAAAGAATATTGAAACTCACAGGGGGAAGACACAGATAACTTAAAAAGATACTTTTCATCAGGCTAAGATTAGACTTTTCTAAAAAACCACTATGGACAAGGAGAGTATGCAATGATGTGTTGCAAATATTCAAAGATATAATATTGCCAGTCAAAAATACTCTATGCTACAAGGTTTTCCTTCATATATGAGGGAGAAATAAATTGCCTTCTTAGAAAAAAGAGAAGGTGAAGAAGTTTGCAAATACTCAACCTCTTCTCCAAGAAGTATTGAAAGGAACTCACATATTAAATCAAAGAAAGAAACATAGACTAAGTATTAAACATTTTATGACAAGATGGCAGCAACATTTGTTTACACATCAATAATCACTCTAAATGTAAATGGACATAATCTACCAATTAAAATATACTAAATAACTTGTTGCATTGGGGAACAGAATCCAGCCTTCTTCTGTATCCAGGAAACACCTCTGAGCTCCAAACATAGACAGAGACTCAGAAGGGAAAAAAAAAAGGCTGGAAAACAATCCTACAAAAATATGGGACCCAGCGAAAGGAAGCCATAATTATACCAAAAAAATAGACTTCCAGTTAAAAAAAAATAACTAGAGACAGAGATGTATACTATGTATTGATTAAGGGAAGACTGAAATATCAGATCATAGTCATAGTCATTTAGTCAACACATAGTCACTAAATGAAGGAGCACTAAAATGTATTACAAAATTATTAAATCTGAAAACAGACTTTGAGAAAAATACATTTGTGGCACAACACTTCAACACCCACTTTAATTGACATACAGATTAACCAAACAGAAAATAAATAGGTACATAATGTTCTTTAAAAAATAATTAACGTGGACCTACTATATTTTATAAGGTATTGAATCCCAAAAAAGCTAAATAAATATTCTACTCATATACACATGGGCAGTCTAAAGAATAGACTGCATATTGGATATCATGATAGATAACTAATACATGAAGACTGAAATCACACCAACCATCTTTTTGAGCATAAAGCCATGACACTAGAAATCAGCTGCAAAAAGGGAGCAGGAGACTGGACAACACAATATTGAAAGATTATTGGGTTAATGAGGAAATTGTAGTAAGCATTAAAAAGTAGAAAATGAGAAAGACGACAATAACCCTCCATAACTTATGGGATATTCATAAACAGTACTAAGAGGGAAGTATGTATACACCCATATCAAAAAACAAGAAAGAACTCAAATAGTTAATCATATCTCTCATCTGAAGGAAGTAGAAAAAGAAGAAAACAAAAGGCAGTAAAAAAAAAGGAAACAAAAAAATAGAGCATAAATTAATGAAATGGAAATAAGTACAGAAGATGAATGACATATTACATTTTTGATAGAATAAACAAAATATGAAAAATAAATAAAATTTGAGAAAATAAAAAAGTTACACAAACCTCTGGCTAGGCTCACTAAGAAAATAATGGAAGAAAACTCAAATAAAAGGGATCCAGAAATGACAGAGAAGTTACAACAAAAACTGCAGAAATTCGGAGGATAACAACTATTAAGATAAGACTATTATGAACATCTATATCATTATAAGAACAATATACTAGAAGAGAAGTATAGATTCATATATTTGCACAACTATGTGAGGTTTAACAAGAAAAATAAATATAACCTGAAAGGACCAATCACAAGCAAGGAAATTGAAACAACAATCAAAACTTTCCCAAAAGTTTGGAACCAGATATCACCACAGGTGAGTTCTGCCAAACCATCAAGGATGAACTGATGCCCGTGCTGCCCAAACTTTTCCAAAAAACTGAGAAAGACTACTCCCAAAAACATTTTATGAGAGCAACATTATCGTAATACCAAAACCAGACAAAGAAAACGCACAAAGTAAAATCACAGACCAATTTTGCCAATGAACACACATGCCAAAATCTTCAACAAAATATTAGCAAACCGAATCCAACAATGTATTGGAAAAGACTGTATATCATGACAAAGTAGAATTTATACTGGAAACACAAGTGTAGTTAGTTCAACATCTGAAAATCAATGAACAGAACTTACCACATAAACAAAAAGAAAGATTAAAAACAGTAAGAGTATATCAATAGATGCTGATAAAGTATTTGATATGATTCAACAATAATTCATTATAAAAACCATATGTAACAAACTTTCAGTTTCCATTAGTCTCAATGGTTAAACAATATGAGTCTTTCCTCAAAGATCTCATACAAGGCAAGGATGTTCACTCTTACCATTACTGTTCAATATAGTATTGGACATTCTAGCAAGAGCAATTCGGCAAGAGGACATAAAAGAAATACAAACTGAGAAAGAAGAAATAAACCTATTATTATTGCAGATAACATGATAATATACATAGAAAACTCTAAAGAAGCCATTGAAAAACTATTTGAAATAATAACTAAGTTCAACCAAGTGACAGTTTATAAAATCAACACACATAAATCAGTTGTCTTCCTATGTTGTCTCCCATGTGAGCAATGAACTTGAAGAGAAGGGAATTAAGAAAATGACCCATTTAAAATCACACCAAAAATAATTAAATACTTGAGAATAAAGCTAGAAAAAGAGGTGAATGACCCATGCAATGTAAATTTTAAGACACTGTTAAAAGAAATAGAAGAAGACACAAAGAAATGGAAACATATACCTGTACATGAATTAGAAACATCAACATTGTCAAGATGGCCATGCTACCCAAAGTAATTAATAGATTCAAAGCAATCCCAATAAAAGCTTCAATGGAAATCTTCAAAGAAATGGAACAAATGTTACTGAAATCATATAATACCATGAAAGACCTGAATTGCCAAACTATACTAGCATCACACTTTCTGACTTCACACTATACTATAAATCTATAATAATTAAAACAGCATGGTATTGGAATAAAAAAAAAAGACATACAGAACAATAGAATTTAGATACTAGAAGTAACCATCCATCTATATGGACAGTTAATCTTCAACAAAAAAAGCTTTGTAGCATGTAGTGGAACAAGGAAGGCTTCTTCAATAAATACTGCTAGGAAAATTGGGTCATGATATTTGAAAGAATGGATATGGACCACTGCCTCACATCATACACAAAAATCAACGCCAAAGGTATAAAAGACTTGGAGGTAAGACCTGAAACCATAAAATACATAGATTGAAACAGGCAAAACACTTCATGACATAAAGCTCAGTGATGTCTTTGTGAATTCATCTCCAACAACAGGGTAAACAATGGAGAACGTAAACAATTGGAACTATATCTAACTGAAAAGCTTTGGGCAGTGAAAAAGGCCATAACTAAAATGAAAAGACACCCTACTGAATGTGAGAAAATATTTGCACATCATACATCTGACAATGGGCTCATACCAAAACTCTTCAAAATATTCATCAACTCAACAAGAATGAAAAAAATAGCTTAAACCAAAAATAGAATAATTAAATAGACACTTCTCCAAGGAAGAAAAACATAATAGGAAAATGAAAAAATATTCATCATCACTTATCCATAGAAAAATGAAAATCAAAACCACAATGAGATACCACTTCACTCCTCTGAGAACTGCCCTGTCAAAAAGATTAGAAACAACAAAAGCTGGTGAGGATGCGGAGAAAAAGGAACTCTCTTAAACTGGTGGTAGGAATGCAGAATGGTCCAGCCTTTATTGAACACAGTAGGGAATTTCTTCAAATTAAAAAAATGAGTTTACTGTATGACCCAGAAATTCCACTCCTAGGTATATACACAAATAATACAAAAATAGAAATTTGAAATGAAAGCTGCACTCCTTTGTTTATTGCAGTACTATTTGCAATAGCCAAGCTATGGAAACAACTGAAATGCCCCAAAATGGATGAGTGGATCAAGAAGATATGGTACTCATGCACAATGGAATGCTACTCAGCAATCAAAAAAGACAAACTCATTTGAGCCAAAATGGCTTGAGCTAGATGGGAATATGTTTAGCGAAATAAGTGAGAAGGAGAAAAAACAAATACTGGATGGTGTCACTTATCAGTGGAATAGAGTGAAACTAAACAAAAGAATAATTAAAACCAAACTGAAAATCTAATCCTGAAAAGTAGATTAAAATATTGAGGAATAGGAAAGGGAAAAGAAAGGGGAGGGGTGAGAGCAGGTGGGGAGATAGCACAATGGACTAAGGTGGTGGACCTCAGGTACTTTGGTGGTAGGTGCTCTATGGCACTAACACTTAAGGGGGGGAGGTTCCTATACTCCCAACATACAAACAAGATTAATGTTAAGTTTAAGTTAATGTTGCCTCAATTAAAAAAATAATAAAAGTTTTCAGAGGCCTCAAATAGTAACTCCATGCATTTTGCTTAAGTTTTATAGTTACATTCAGAGGAAACGTGATGAGAATGTACTTTTCAGTTAATAAATGTGCTATAAGTTTTGCTATTAACAAAAAAAATCAGTTGTTTTTTGCTTTGGGAATTATATTAAAAAGAAATCAGACAGAAAATATGTGTATTCTAATTTAAGTATAATTTGAACTAAAAAAAGGGAATTTACATTAAATTTGTTAAGAATCAATAGAAATAGAGTAATCAAAACAATTTGTGGCAGAGATGGCATATACCTCTGCATTCTTATTCTATCCCTGTATCTGTAAAAAACTTCAATGGAATAAATAAATGTGTAATTTATGGTTAATGGTAATTTGTAATTTCCCTGATTACTGGGGGATAAAAGAGAAACATATGTAGGACCACAGAAGATACACAAAAATATATCCTCGTTAACTATAGGGACCTTAATGTTATCCATCCTTTTTAGTAGATCTTTAGTTATTCACTTGACATCATCTAAATGGAGTTTCTCCACTTGTTAGAGTCTATTCAAATCTAAAAACAATTGCATAATTCAGGGAGATATCCAAGGAATCCTGTGTGCTGATAAGACTGTACATTAGCTCCCAACTGTACTCATTTTGTAAAATTCATTCAGCTATATAATGAATTAAGATTTGTGAGTATTTGGGGCTGTATTTTATAATCAATATATGTTTACTAAAAAAAGCAATGGCACATATTGTGATGAGATAATGGAGTTATTTCTTATGCTTCTTTTTTTTTTTTTTTTTTTTTTTTTTTTAATTTTTTTTTTTTTTTTTTTTTTTTTTTTTTTTTTTTTTTTTTTTTTTTAAATATATATTTTTATTGTTATTTATGTCTTTTACATTTTGTATTCCCCTAGGGTAGCCCACCACCAATTCACCCGTGATCCATCTCCATGGTCCCTTGTGTTCTTTTCTATTCCATTTTGTGCCCTTTCCCTTCCTTTAAAAGTACATGT
>PVIJ01019385.1:0-23702 GCA_004024925.1 Scalopus aquaticus
GGGGGGGAGGAGGAGGGAGGCGGAGGGAGGGAAGGAAAAGGGCACAAAATGGAATAGAAAAGAACACAAGGGACCATGGAGATGGATCATGGGTGAATTGGTGGTGGGCTACCCAAGGGGAATACAAAATGTAAAAGACATAAATAACAATAAAAATATATATTAAAAAAAAGAATTCTTTGCTTTTTAGACTAATTATCTACCTATCTATCTTCAAATTACTTCAAATTTTTCCCTCATGTAATGGTTGTATACAACCATTTGTATAAAGGAAGGGAGTCAGGAGAGTTGTCCAAAAGTAAATTACCTGAAAGATTAATTCACATCCTCCATTGCTTAGCACTTTTTAAAAAACAGTTGTTTAGAGTTTGGGCTTTTTTGGTTTGTTTTTTTTTTTATTGGTTGGTTTTTAGTTTTTGTTTTGCTTTGTCTTGTTAGTTTCACCCCATCAATATTTGGCAGGAAAAAAAATCAAAAATGAAGACCATATTTTCATTTATTGTACCCTGTTAGAGAAAAATAAATAAATGAGATTCCCCTGAAGAACATTTGGTACTCTGCTGAGGAGTTTTTTATTTAATAGAAACTTCATTTTTAATTTTAACATCAAAATTCTATATCAGCTGACAAAACACAGAAAAAAGAAGGAAATAAATCTTTGTTGTATTTGGTTTGGCTTTTTCTACATGTTAGACAATGGTCACAGTATATCAAAGGGATGAGGAACAGTTTTTTTTCTCAATTTAAATATTGCCTCTGGGAGACAGCATGATGTATCAGAAAGAAAGGGGCTTTGAAATGAGAGGTGAACTTGAGTTGAATTTCTCCTTAATTAAGTAGATGCCTCTGTCATATACTTCTGTTTTCTGAGCTTTTGTCTTTGAGTTTGTGAAGTAAGGATAATTATACCTGATAGTAACTGTGATAAGGGAACTCACCTGAACATTGGTTCTACCTTAGAGAGTAACTGGCTTTCTGACGAAATTATTAAGTATGACCATCCCATGATTTCATTTTTAACCTATACATTTTTAGAATTTTTTAAACCTTAATCTCTAACAACTCTAAGTTACTAATCACTCAATATTTTCACTAGCATCTTTTGTGTTCCTTTGAAGTCTTAACCAGATAACTAGCTAGCAGAATCATTCATCCTAACTCTGAATTAAATGATATTGTTGTTTATAAGTTTTATAAATCAAAAAAAGGAATCCTAAGTTATAAAGTTCTAGAGGTAAAAGCCCTTATATAAGAACTTAAATTCTTGGAGGACTGATTGAGATCAGGAAGGATCAAGAAAGAACGAATTTATTCTTCAAATAATTTTTTACATGCAATAATTAAACTTAACATTGAAAAGTGGTGGAATGTTCAGCATCCCTGACTTCGTTAGGTTAGAATGAAAGTTTTCTGTGCAAATTATTGTATTTCAGGGACACCTTATTCAGTAAATTTGAGCAAAACAATGAATGCACTTGAAGGTAAGAAAACAATCTTTAAAAAGCACGAAATTTTAGAAATTCTGACAAAACTCTCTTCTATAGAAGTCCTGTTAGATATTTACATGTAGTCATGATTAGTGTGGTCTGTTCTAAATAAATTCTTATGACACACAATATAGACACAAAAATACTCTAGAGTATTGAGCAGAAACAGATACTTTTTTTTTAAATCAGATTAGTCTGTTTACTTTGGAACATCTACTTATAATAATGTTATTGCATAATATGTAAAAACTATTAATGAAATTTTAGTTTTTCTTGAAAACAGAAATCTTTGTGTATTTGGAACATAAGGAAGCAGAATAATTATTTTGGTCCTATTAATGTGAACCATATCAACATTCACCTTATCAAATTTGTTTAGATGGAGAATTTGTCCCATATTGCTATAATGCCCTACCAGTGGCAAAAACCTAATTTCTACATTCCAGTTTCTATTGTAGAAATAAGTCATTTGAAGTTTACTGAAAACAGATTTCTCCCTCCCCATCTCCTGAGGGAACCAGTGTTAATGACATCTTGATCTTGAACTTCTAGCATACAGAATAGTGAGACAACAAATTTCTGTTGTTTAAGTCACACAGTCTATGGTACTTTTTTATAGCAAACTGATACAAATGACCAACTTGAAAAATCACTCCAAGTATTTAAACAATTTAAAGAACCAAACATAAATGATTAATGACTTATAAATAAAAATAAATCACTTTTTCTTAAATATACAAATAAAGTTCTGTGTATTTCAAATGAAAATCTTGACAGGGCCAATGTGTCTTTCTCAACTGTTGCACTCTTTTAAATATTTTATATATTTAAATTCATTATCGTCATGATTAAAATTTTTAAATATCAAAATATTAATGTTATTGAATTCCTTTTACTTCATCGGGTATTTTCTTTTTATCACTAAATTTTAGTATTTAGCTTACCTGGACTAGGAGAGCATATGCATCATCTTAGACAGTCTAAATTCATCATAACCTTTCTTAAAATATTTAATTGTCTGATCTGGATTGATGAGATTATGTAGTGTCGCACCCCCTTTCCCCCGCAAGCCAGAGCTATAAACATTTTTCCTCTCTATTAGTTCTAAATATTTTTCACTAAGCCACTATTCTATTCTTTAGCCTTTCTTCACTTTTCAGTAATCCTTTTATTGACAAAGGAGTTCTATCTGCTAAATCATGCATTTTTATACAGTCAGCAGGTTTGGAAGGGTACCCTGAAAGCTACCTTGAAAGAACCTGACTCAGTCCTGACCGTTGAACAGCTACTCAACCACAGGACTTCTGAGTCAGCCAGACCCTATCCAGTGACTAGGAAAAGTCACAAAAGTGACTTTAGAATTCTACCTTCCAAAAGATGATTATATTAGCCAGAGTTGGGTACCTTTTCAAATCTAAATTTTGAACAAAAATCATTTCTTAAAAAACAGATATCTGTGTCAAAAGTATGATATAGGGGAAGAGAAAGATGAACTAATATATGATATAAGGACCTGGAAAACCATTTAGAAATTTATAGGCATTGTGAGGCATTAGAGTGGACACAATCAGGGTTTTAAAAGAGGAGTGAATATATGTTAGCCTGTCATTCATCCATTCATTAAATATGCATCAGGTCCATACTTTGTCCCTGACCTTAAGCTAAGGATACAAGAAAATAAATTAACTGTACTCAAAAAGCCTGAATGCAGGTTGAGGGAAGAAATCAGTAAATCAAGAAATAGAGCATAGGTGTAAATTATTTATTCATTCAACAAAAATTTATCAGCAATTTCTTTGTAACAAACAATGTGGCACTGGCTCAGGCTACAAAAAGGTTAAGTCATGATTCTTTCCCTTAGGGGGACCCATTATCTCTAGCACATTCTGATGTGGCAGTTTGTGAGAAAGCACAGAGACAGGAGAAAAAAACAAGGCACGTTCCAGAAACTTCAAGCGGCAGATTTAGGATTGAGTACAGAATACCGATGAGGAAACAGTAAAAATTAGACTAGAGAGAGATCAAATTTTGACATTTTTTAAAAGATTGAATATTTTTATATTCTCCAAATTCTCTAGAAGTTTCAAGAAACTTCCTCACAATACTACAGATCATTTACTTTTTAATCAGTATAGTGTGGAATGTCAAGAAAAGGAGCTCAGTTTCCCCTTGAAAGCAGAGTCTAAGACTAAGAACTGTGTGCAAGAAGTTTAAGAGATGATTCAAGAGGCTCAAAAAGGGACCGGGGAAAATGAAACAGAAAAGGAGAATAAACCAAATTACATGTGCTTTATTAGGTTGACACCACTTAGCAGCTGGAACGCAGTACTACCAGGACTATTTGAGAACCCTATATACTCTTCCACACAGAATAGAGAAAGAGATTCCTCAACCAGCCTGTGTCCCCCATTCCCAAGGGGTGCTTTAACTTCCTCCGGACACACGCTGCGCACACGTGAGCTGTGCACTGCACGCCCAGCGCACCTTTCAGCGCATTTGTAGGTGGGGCATACAGGCCGTGACCGGCATCTTCCAGAACAACCCCTGGGAGAGCCTGGACCCCTAAAGCAAAGGCAATGTGCTAGAGATGTGGCAGCGTCACTTCTCAGTGGATTGTGGAATCTTACAAGGAACTAACTGTCCCCCAAGCGGAGGCTGGAATCAGACCTAAGACAGAAAAGTTACAGAGAGGACCCAAGAAGTGACTGAGGTACTGCTCATTTATTTTACAACCATATAATTGCAGTGCCCCCAATACGTGTGATGGTAATTAAACATTGACCTCTTACCTGAAAAATTAGTATCTGTATTAAGGTTCACTTGTTTAGATAAACACTATAGAAAGAACGCTCAGGTCAAAGTTTTCAGCCTGGAAAAGTTTGACAAGAAAATTGAAATGATTAGGGCATATATTGATGCACTGGAAGAAAATTAAAAGAGATACAGAACAGAAAGCTTCATTAGAAGGTAAAATTGATATGCTGGAGTACATAGAGAAATATCCTAAACAGTGTTTTTCGGTTTTACTGTAACCTACATTAAGACATACATTTCATACCAGGAAAACACCCTCCCTCATGCCTCCCCGCACATAGGCATACACTTTCATGATACAAAAGTTTTCTAAAATAATGCCTACCTTTACTCTATGCTATTCTTTCTAATATTTCTATATCATTTCTGTTTTTATTTAATATTGACTGCATAAATTGATTATAACAGGGTTTTGAAAATACTAATTTAGGGTAACGCTAAGCTTTGTAGCTTTGCAAGAAAAATTGACAAATAGGTAATCAAGATCAGGAATATAGAAGGAAGGAGAAGAAGGTTGTGAATAGTTCACCCTATGTTCAGGGTGTGTTAGGAATTTTCACATATAATGCTTCATTTCATCTTTATAACGACCTTAATAGGAAATGGCTGCAGTTATAAAGATGAAGAAACTAAGGCTCATAAAAATGATGCTATTTTTTCAAAAATTGTATGGGCAGAAATTAGAGAACGATTTTGAAACAATTTTTTATTCCCCTGTTAAAATTAAATATTTTGCAGAGTTCCCTTTAAATTTACTAATATGAATCTTGCTTTATATTTGAAAAGCTAAAAATCCTAGTAAATTGTGCCATTAAACTTCTGGCTGACCCCATAGTCTATTGGAAGTAATGTTTTGTTAATTTGGTTTTAAGAAATAAATTATTTTTTCTGGCCTTTATTGATGTAACAACCACTCTAAAGAAAAAGCTAATCAAATTATAATTCTGTTTGTTCTGTAGATGAGAAAGAACTAGGGACCTTCATTGTCCATTTTCACTTAATTTTTAAACTAGAGGAAACTGCAGAGATCATCTAGTAGAGACATCCAATTCCTTTACTTCACAGATGAGAAAACTGATCTCATCTATTTATTAACAGAACTGGGTGTGTAGGAACCCCTACTAAATCATGTGTTCTGCCATTTAAAATTTGTAATTATTATTCAACTTCCCTCACAGCTCCTCTCTGCAAACATTCTAATTGCTCTTTCCAGAAAAATCATCTCCCAAGTGTCCAGATCACAAAATAGAACACAAAGAAAGATTCAAGCACAAGGCGGAGGAAAGGGTGGAGTTGTTAACATCCTCCTCCTTCCTCCAGTGGGTTCAAAGCTTCTTTTTTTTTATTCCTACTTCAGTACATACAAACCGAACATATGTGGAGGTCACACTGCTTTATCTCCAGGTCCAACAGAAATTAGAAAATTATTTCTTTCATCCCATGTTGATGGTTGACAGCTGACATATCAAAGATTCATTTTCCCCTTTACTGTTCTGCCTATACATTAATGCCTGTTCATGATTGTTAAACCTCCATTTCTGTCAGGGTAGTCCTTCATGATTAAAAAAAAAGGGGGGGGGAGGAAGGAGAGGGAGAGTAGGGAGAGGGAGATTGATTCTCTGTATCTGTATACCGGTATGTCATGGAAGGGTGGAGAAAGTCACATATGTAGGATTTGACCTAAGCCTTAGGAAATTGTTTTTGTACCTCAAATCCCAAATATGGGTCACTCTTTCCCACTCTGTGCAGTAAATGTAATAAACTATTTGAGGCATAAAAACTGTCCTGTCACCCATCATGTTCCAGGTATTTGCAAATGGGCTTGCATATGTAGGATGTGTTAATATATTTGGGAAAGTCTGGTATTGGCGATCTCTTAAGATCACTTAATTCAGCTGTCTAGTAGCCAGCTGTATTAGTCAGGGGTTCCCCAGAGGGACAGAACCAGTAGAACAGAGCGGAAGAGAGCCATTACAAGAGAGAGACTGACTTTAAGGATTTGACTCACATGATTGTGGGGGCTAGCAAGTTTTTAATCCACAAGGCAGGCTAGCAGATTGGAAACAGGTAAGAATTGCAATCGAGTTAGAATTTCACAGTGAGTAGGCTGGAAACTCAGGGTTTCTGTGTTAGAGTCTAAAGAACTTTCTCTTTTGCAAGAAACCTCAATCTTTGTTCTTCAGGGCTCTCCTGATGGCATAAGATCCAGCCCACATTATGGAACATAGTCTACCCAAAGTTTACAGATCTAAATTTTATTTTAAAAATACCTTCACTGTAACTTCTAGATTGGTATTTGACCTGAGCAACTGAGTTTAGCCACTT
Organism: Scalopus aquaticus; assembly: GCA_004024925.1. Taxonomy (NCBI): domain Eukaryota; kingdom Metazoa; phylum Chordata; class Mammalia; order Eulipotyphla; family Talpidae; genus Scalopus; species Scalopus aquaticus. The sequence goes on from PVIJ01019385.1 coordinate 6,627, forward strand.
TGACAATAAAATCAATCATCACATTAGCTAACCATAATTTTGCTTCTCACGGAAGAGTAATTGTTTACTATTATAATGCATTTATGTTAAATTTTCAAGATTATCACTACAAGATGGTATACACAACCATTTTAATTTATCTGAATGGCTAAATCTGGTAATACAGACCAATTTTTATCTGTAATCACTTAATTTTAAATAGAATAATCTGTAGAAGTTTTTGACTTGGAATTTGGTATGATATATATTTGTGTGTGTGTGTGTGTGTGTGTGTGAGAGAGAGAGAGAGAGAGAGAGAGAGAGAACCTGACAAAAACTAAAGTTTTCTTCTATACAGTTATATTCACTTTAGCATTTGTATGTTGAAACTCTTTACATCAAATGTATACAGAGAAACCAGAAATTATAAAGATTTAAATCCAGCATCAACACATTCCTGGTTTATATGCATCAAATTATACCACATAAACTAATTCTAAAAGAGAAAATAAAACTACTCCATATGATTATTTATTAGCATGTGGTTTTCCAGGAAACAAACATCTGCATTTTTCACCTGAACATATTTTGCAAAACTTACCCCTTTCCCAAAGGAAAAAATTAAATATAAAAAATAATAGCATATTGTGCCTAATTTACATAACACATTCAGTTTCATGTGTTTCTATATTCTTTTCTTTTTTCTTTTTAATAATTCATCATAGCAGTAACGTCTCTTCCTCTTGGCTTTGACTTCTCCAGCTTATATATTCCCCCTATGAGGTTCAGCCCAGTTTCACCTGTCAAGTCAGGAATTTGACATTGACTCTATAGCTAAAGAGCCTTGCTTCTCTCAGTGTGGAATACACAGCACACTAAAAAGTGGTGATACTTCTTTTCCTTAATCAATGTTTACATTTCCCCCATTTCTATAAAATACTTAAGACATTTAGAAGTAAGTTTGTACCCAACATCCATATAGGTTTTAGAAAGACTAAAATGTAACCATTTCAGGAATTTTTGGAAAGAAATGAAAAACAGCAGATACAGAGAAAGCTTTCCTCACTTTCCCTAGTCTTTGAACCTGAAACACTCTTCCACTCTACCTGCCTCCCTCCCTTCCTAGAGATAACCAGCCGTAATAGATTGTACAACCTTTCTATTTTGGTTTTTAATTACCTTTACCACATAGGTACAGAGCCATTGAAATTACAAGTATACATTATTTAAAATTTTATGTATTGTATTATTTACAGCTTAATTTTTTATTTAATTCTGGTTTCAGAATGTTAATTATGTAAACCTAATTCATTTGATTGATCAATTTACACTACCACCAAAAGTGTTTTGGAGTTTGTTTTTCCTCATCTCCAAAAGCTGGATGTTGTCTGGGGTTTTAATTATAGGATCTGCCGATCTTGAATGTGAAACAATATTCTCATTTGAAACCCATGAGTGTTTCACTCTCAACTATTTAAGGTTAAAGATATTTTCACCCATTTGCCCTTCCAACTTCTCTTTCATAGACCTTTCAGTTCATATTATTTACTCACTTTTCAACTGGACAATTTGTATTACTATTTTGAGAAAAAAATTTACTATAAGATACAATTTTTTTTGCTTTTATGTGTTTTATAAATTGTTTCTCTCAGATTATTACTTTATTAACTTTCTTCAGCATGTCATATAGTTTTGTATTGCAACAAGGTTGTCAATGACCTTTTAGTTTTGTGCTTATTATGGTACTGGTTAAAATAAGATGTTCAGTGTTTCATTCCAAAAGTTTTGAGTCTTTGCTCTATCTAATATTTCTTTTTAATGCTGTGTAAATTGAGCATTTTTTAAGAATAGCCTTGTACAAATGGTAATAAAGAATAATAGTTTTAATTTTATGCTGTCTTTATAGCTGCAAATAATTTCCTGTAATTTCTTCTTAAAAGAGGGTTAGATGTTATGGCCCTTGCTTGTTCTGTAGGAATTTTGGGATCAGCTTACCTGATATCATGCAAAATTTAACTTGGGGGAAATTTATATCCCTACAATTTGTTCTTTCCATTCATAAGTATCCAGCTTTTCAGTATTCTATTATACTCTAGTAAAAATTTCTTTGTTTTGTTCCTCATTTGATTTTGGTCATCATTCCTATAATGGTTTAAGGGTGTTGAAGTGAATAGGAAAGACAGTGATTTTTTTAATATTGATTTTGTGTCCAGCAGCCAGTTACTGAACTCTTGCTAGTTCAAGTAATTTGTTTATATGGATTCTTTTATTATTTATATATATAATTACATACATATACAATTACATTGTCTTCAAACAATGACCATTTAGCCTCCTCCTTTCTATTTTATATCTTTTTGTGCTAGTTACAAACTCCCGTAAAATTTTAATGCAGATTTTGTAATGTTTCACAACGACAGTATTTGCTCCAGGTATTTTGGTAGATACACTTTGGTAGCCAGATAGTTTCCTTTCAGTTCCTAGTTTGTTAGAAATTTCATCATGAATGAGAACTGTTCAATCATTCATAATTTAGTGATATACTAAGATAATTTTAACTTCTGATATTAAATCATTCTTGAAATACTAGAATACAGACTATTTGATAATGACGTAATTTTTTTTTACTTTTTCTGTATTTATTCATATCTTTTACATTATTGTGTATTCCCCATATGTTACCCACCACCGATTCACCTGTGAACCATCACCATAGTCCCTTTTGCTCTTTACTCCCCCTTTTTGAGCCCTCATCTTCCCCCTCCCTTGCTGAATGTCTTTTTCTTGATAATGATCTAATTTTTAATACTTTGCTGAATATAATTAGTTCATGTTCTACTTGGTATTTTTACCTCTATAATAATAAAAACCAGTGCAGTTTTCCTTTTATGCACTACCCTTTTCTGGGTTTAAAATCTTAAAAATAAGGAGAAAAGAGTGGCTAACGTTTATTTTGCACTTAGTAAGTTAAACAGTGTATTTTTTTTCACTAAATGCTATTCAATGAGCTATGTAGTTTTGTTATCTCCATTTGACAAATGAGAATTGTAGGCATTTGTCTCATAATATAGAAGCTATCAAATGACTAAACTAGGAATAGGAGACATTTCCTTCTTTTTCTGTTCTCAGGAATAATTTAAAACTTAGTAGCTATTTATTCCCTGACAGTTTGATAAAAGTATATCATAAATGAGTCCTGCTTTTAAAAATATTTTTAGAAGAGTTTTGACCATTAACTGATTGCATTTTTTTCAGTAGATGTAAATATATTCCGTTTCCTACATCTAGAATATATTTATGTAAGGTATGTTTCCCTAGAAAACCATTCATTAAATCTACATGTTATACTAAATTGTAAGTGAACAATTTGCAATTAAATAATATAATATAAAATGTAGATTTTCTCTGTTTTTTTAGTTAATGTTGCTAGAGATTTGTCTAAGTTTTTAATCTTTTCAAAGAATAAGCTTTATACTATGCTATTTCTATTGTGGCTTGGTCTTCTATTTTATTTGTTTCTGTGATCACTATCACATTTCTACTTTTTAAAATTTATGATTTCCCTAACTTCTTGAGATAAGCATATAGCTATTAATTTTCCAAAATTTGTTTCCTAATACAGACATTTTAGATTAAAATTTTCCTTTAAGTATATTTTTGCTGAAGTCTTTGTTGTATTGTTTTTCAGATCTAAACAGTTTATAATTTTTAATATGATTTCTTCTTTGAGCAAAGAAATAAATGGAAGTGTGTATATTGATATCATTCTCTAATTTTATTATATTGTTCTGAGAAAACATGGTTTGTATGTTATCAACTCTTAGAGAATTTCTTTGCCCCCAAATATTTGAACAATTTTTATTCTCAGGATTAACTTCTGATGCTAGTCACGATGACATAAACCTGCTAGATCCTTTCTCTCTCACTAGTTACTGTTAAAAATCCAGGATAAAACACTGAAAGAACTATTTGAGGACTCTTAAAAATAAATAATGGCAAGAACATTGAGGATATAAGGGGGGGGGGGAAACAAAGGAACAGACAAAACTAAACCAAAACAAACCCTAGAAATCTGTCTATAGAATTGAAGCTATCAGAAGGGGAGAATGGGAGGACTATGGTGAAAGATTATGGGTGCTTTGGTGTGGTAACTTCCATCTGAAGAGGTGTTGTAAACCAACATTACCTCAATAAAAAATAATACAATACAAAAAATTAAAAGAAGATTGAGGAGAAAAGACAAATTCAAAAAACTACCCATACAGCAATAGTGAATTTCCTGTCTGAGATTTATTTCCTCTGAGATCATCTGGCTTTGATTTAAGGGTTAGCCAAATTAGAGAACTGTGCAATAGTTGCAGACAGCAAAAATTAACCTGCTTTGCTAGCCATAGGACTTGGAAACAGGACCCATGCAAGCCACAAGGAGGCAGGACAGCAAAATTGCTGGCAATTTTTTTTCTGTCTTTGTTTCCTGGTTGCCCCAAGGCCAGCTTCAGTGGCTGTGAGGGAGCAGCAAGCCCCTAAAACTCAGAGAAAATCGATCTCTCTGCAGGAGGAAACAGGAAAATGGGCTTCTTGGAATTCTTATATACAGAGTACTAGAAGAATCCCCATTTTTTACTTTCTTTCACTACAAGTGTATACAGTTACACAGAACTGTACAACAATGTAGAAGGTGATAACACTGAAAGAAACCTTTCTAGCCAGAGGGATGAGAAAAGATGGGGCCAGAGAACCCTGGGAGCTGGATACTGTGAGAGAAAACTGAAGAAGAAAATTCTCAGGTTTACAATCTATGGTGAAAGATTATGGGTGCTTTGGTGTGGTAATTTATACCTGAAGAGGTGTTGTAAACCAACATTACCTCAATAAAAAATACACTTTGCACACATAAAACACATCCCAAAAATCCCAGAAAAGACTGAGAATTTATCTGTGAACCAGCGGCAGAATTCTGCACTGATCCTTGCCTAGATCAGACATTACACTAAAAGCTTTTGCACCTGAACTGTCATTAGAGCCACTGTCCACAGAAGCCAAAATACAGCCTGCAGTCTAAGCCTAAATGGGTTGATTGACTCATAAAATTCAACCATTTTTAGATGATTTTAACATGATGCAGAGGCTTACAATGCATTATCCAGAATGTTGAAAATATAGTCCAAAATTGCTAACCATATAGATAACCAAGAAAATTAGATGAACTTTCCAAGGAAAGAACAATTAATTTGGCAAATCCAGATGACTCAGATGTTAGAATAAAAATTTAAAGTAACCACTCTAACCATGCTATAGTCCTGCTATAGTTATAACCATGCACATAAAATGGATGTGATAATTCTTTAAATGAGAGAAAATTACACATTCTTAACAGAGAAATAGGAACTATTAGAATAAAAGAGGAATGAAATAGGAATTTTGAAACTGAAAAATATAATACCTGAAATTTTATAGTTCCCTGAATAGATTTAAAGGAGGAATAGAAATGACAGGAAAAAAGGTCACTGAATTTAAAGATAGACCAATAAAAATTATCCAATATAAATGACAGAGAGAAAAAGACTGAAAGGAGAAATGACCAGAGCCTCTATGGCCTGAGAACAAGTGATAATAATATCAAAAGATCTGTTACTTGTGTTACTAGAGTATAGTAAGTAAAGGAGGAAAAGGTCAGTGCAGAAAACACTTTGAATACAAAATGAAAAATCCTCGCCAAGTTTGGTTAAAAAAACCCATAAATTTAAAGAAATATAATTTAAGACCTCAGTAAATCCCAAACAGTTTTTTTTTTAAGATTTATTTTATTTTTGCATACAGGCTGTGGTGCAGGTCAGAGGTGTGAGTCAGTGAGAGGGTTCACAGGAGACAGAGTGGGGAGAAGAACAGGCAGATCGACGGAAAAACACTGCTGAGGGGAGCAGCGGGCAAGGCAGGAGAGGTCTGCCGCGCCATGTGGGATTCTCCACGGCCAGGCATGGAACCCGTGCCTCAGCTGCCTACAGCTCAACAGCGCTGCACTAACCCATTGCGCCACCAGGGAGCCCCCCCCCCCCCACCAAACAATTTAAACTCAAAAGCTTAAGAGAAATTTTATACCAGAGGGAAAGTTGGAACTTTCAGAATGAAGGAAAAGCAAAAGAAATGGCAATTATCTGAATAAATATAATTTACTATTTTCTCCTGTTTAATGTATATTACTTAAAATTTTCTTAACATTTTGGGGAAGATTTTAATATGTTTAAAAGTTAAAAGATATGACAGAGCAAGTAGACAGAAATTCGGTAAGAACTTAGAAGACCTGAACAACTGTTATCAACCAACCTGACCTAATTAACATTTTAGAACACTCCACACAATAATAGATATAGTATGTTGAAGTACGCATGAACCATCCACCAAGTACACATAAAACATCATAAAACTAACATTAAGAAGTTAGAAAAAAATAAATTATGCTCTCTAAATATTACTAACGGATAAATGTCTAAACTATCTAAATATTTGAAAATTAAATAACCCATGGGCTAATTTAAAGAGAACTGAATGAAAACACAAATTAACAGTATAGGGAATAAAAAGAAGGGCTATTTATACAGACTCTACAGATTTTACAGGATATTAAAGGCACTACAAAACTCCATGCCCTAGTTTTGACAATGTAAATGAACCACTTCCTTAAAAGATGCATCACCAAAACTCACTGGTAAATAAATATCTATACCTGCATCTACTAGAAAATTTAATTTGTGATTTAAAAGCATCCAAAGAAGAAAACTAGTCCAGATGGTTTCACTGGTAAATTCTACCAAATATTTAACAAAGAAATAATCTCACATAATCTCTTGCAGACAACAGAATGAATTTTATGAAGTCAGCATTACCTTGATACCAAAATCATTCAAAGTTATTGCTAGAAAAATATAGAACACTGTCCCTCATGAACATAAATGTGAAAGATGCCTCAGTGCCTGAATGACCTGAATATTTGTGTCCCCCCAAAATTCATATGTTGAAACCTTAACCTCCCAAAGGTGATGATATTAGTAGATGATGGCCTTTGGGAGGTGATTAGGTCATGAGGGTGGAGCCCTGAGAAATGAACTTCGTCGTCTTATAAAAACATTCCACAGTGCTGCCTTTCACTATGTGAGGACACAGCAGGAAAGGCTCTCCAAGACATGGAATCCATCAGCAGCATGATCTTAGATTTCACAGACTCCAGAACAATGAGAAATAAATTAGTACTGTTTGTAAATTACCTGGTATTTTGTTTGTGGTATTTGTTACAGTAACTTGAATGGACAAAGATGTTCCACAAATTGAATCCTGTAATAAAAACGATAATAAAAAAGAAAATCTCAATGATACATGAATATACATCTATTAGGATGCCCTATAAAAACTGAAAATGTCAAGTACTAGCAAGGATACAAAGTGACAGGAACACCCACACACAGTTGGTAAGAATGCAAAATGCACAGTAACTCTAAAAAACAATGTTTTGTTTTAAAGATTTATTTTATTCTTGCATACAAGCTGGGGTGCAGGCCAGAAGTGTGAGGAGGTGAGAGGGTTCACCGGAGACAGAGTGGGGAGCAGAACAGGCAGATCAACCAAAATACACACTGCTGAGGGGAGCAATGAGCGACGGAGGAGAGGTCTGCTGTGCCATGTGGGGATCTCCCTGGCCTGACCAGCTGCGCCACCAGGGAGGCCCTAAAAAAACAATGTTTTAAAAGTAAACATACCGGGGCCTCCCTGGTGGCACAGCGGTTGAGTGCTGAGCTGTGGAGCTGTCAGCGGCGCGCGATGCAAGTTCGACGCCTGGCCAGGGAGGATCCCATATGGTGCGATGGACCTCTCCTGCCTCGCCCGCTGCTCCCCTCAGCAGTGTATTTCTGATCTGCCTGTTCTGCTTCCCACTCTGTCTCTGGTGAACCCTCTTGCCGCCCCACGCCTCTGGCCTATACCCCAGCTTGTATGTATAAATAAATATTTAAAAAAAACTATTAAAAAAAATGTAAACATACCATGTAGCCTAACATTACTGATGTCATTTTAGAGTCGATGGATTTGAGAGCAGAGCGGGGTCCTTGGGTTCACTCTGGAAAGGTTTTACCAGAGCTCCCTTCGGCATGTGACAAGTTTCTCCACGAGACAGAGACTCAGTTATACTTAAAGAACAGGTTTATTAGGACAAGGAAATAAAGGACACTTGTACAGACATAAATGGACAGGAAGAGCTGCCCCTCTGAGGGGGGAGGTTTGCTAAGAGAGGCCTGCATAGTGCAGGTCACAGGCAGAACGGCAGGCCGCTGCCCTGCAGAGTGACAGAGTTGGTAAAGGAAAGCACCTGCATAAGCGCAGGTGGGCAGAGAAAGTGGCTCCCCCAAATTCTTGCACAGATGGCACTGATATAGCCTGCTTTCAGTTGGGAGGGGCTCAGCTTCGAGGATGGCTGTCTGTTTACTGGCTCAGTAGAATTAGAAAAGAGACCAGAGATTCTACAATGGGCTCAATCTCCGTATCTTCGTCCCTAGACTGCAGTCTAGCTCCTACCTATGCTTTGTAATTTAGGAGCTGGCACCTAGGGATTGTACGAATGGTTATGTTGATTTCTTCTACCCCCACTTTCTTGTGTGGGTCTAGTTCTAATCTTATTTTGCATTGTATCTCCTTCATCATTACCACACTGGCATTTACCGAAGTAAAATGAAAACATATTCACACAAATAGTACCGTAATTTTAAACAATTTGTTAGTGTCACCAGAAATTGGAAAAACACATATCCCTGAACTAGTGATTAGATAAATTGTGGTACAGCCATACAATAAAATACCACTCAGCATTAAAAAAGAAATGAACTATTGATAATACAAGAAATTGAGGAATCTCAAGGGCAGTAAGCTAAGAGAAACAGCATTTCTCTCCAGGCTCTCTGCTATATAATTCCATATATTTTACTTATTAGAAAAGACAGAACTATAGGGGAGAGAACCAATCAGTTATCCACATTAGTGACAACACAAGTGAAAGACACTGAAGGACACTCAGAAGAAAAAATGTGCTCCACAAAAACAGCATCCTTTTGTATGGTTACAACCGTGAAAATGGAAAGGTTATCAGTATCAGCTAGAGATCTATGCATGGGCATCTCCAGAGTCCAGTTAGGGGCAAGTGTGAATATGAAATTTTTATAATCCCAGTGAGTTGTCTCATCCATGCACCAACAAATCCTAAGTAACATTTCATGAAGGTATAGAATTATAAGTTTCTATTTTTGTTTTCTCTGGGGCCTTATTTCTTTTCTTTTTTTATTGAGGTAACATTGGTTTATATAGTAGTTTATATTTTGGAAGTATAGAATTCCTCCTTTCTGGTGCTGTGACCCTAGCACTCCTACTCCCAAAGCACCCATATCCACCACCATAATCCATTGTGCTCCTCTCCTACCTGGTGCCTGTCCCTCCTCCCCTCCATCTTAAATCTCTCAACTGTATAGTCTGCTTTCAAGAACTAGTTTTTTAGTTCGTATTTATCTGACTCTTTGTCTGGTTTCTTTATATTCTGCATATAAATAACATGAGTTAATTTCTTAATTTAGAATTTGTCCCTTAAGGAAGTCAGTTCAAGTCTGGCATTGAATTGGGTTTTCAGTTTCTCTAAGAAAATTTTATTTTCTCTTTTCAACTATAATTCCTAATAGATAATAGTATGTCTTATTATTTTGTTGGGTTGATGGAAAAACTTGTGTAGGCCCTATTTCATTGAACTAAACTGTAAGATTCTGTTTTTTGTTCTTTTTCTTTTTTCTTTTTTTTTTAATCCTCCAATTACTGCATAGCTGTTAAAATTCCAACCAAAAAAAATCTTTTTTTTTTAATTTACTTATACATACAAGAACTGGGATGTTGGCCAGAGGTGTGGGGGTGAGAGGGTTCATCGGAGACAGAGTGGGGAGCAGAACAGGCAGATCTGTTGAAATACACTACTGAGAGGAACAGCTGGAGAGACAGGAGAGGTCTACTGCACCACATGTGGGTTAGCTCCCTGGCTGGGGATCAAACTCAGGCCATCACGGTGATAGAGTTGAATCTTAACCCCTATGCCACCGGGGGGCCCCACCAAACTTCAATCTTTTAAGGTATATACACTATTCCAACCTCCATACCACACAGAAATCTATTACTACAGTTCTTTTTTATGGTTCTGACTTGAAGTTTTTCTTCATATCTGCCAGTTGAGGATATTTCTTTCTTTAAGTTAATTAAACAGTGGGGGGGAAAGTTGATATGTGTCCATCATTTCTTTGTAGTGTTAGATGAAATTGCCAAATATCAAAATACTATCAGTTAATGCATGATACCCTCCTTATAAAAGGTAAAATCAATATATTTAAATGAATTAATAAACACATTTAAATCTTTATTAATGATCTAAAAGCAATGACATTCTTCACATGCTTTCAAATTTTAGGCTCTGCTGTGGTATGAATAGGATGCCTGCCCAGAAGTTCATGTGTTAAAATTCTAATGTACAATGTGATGATTATTAAGAGATGGGTCCTTTGGGAGAAGCTTAGGCCATGTCGGCAGAGCACTCATAAATGGAATTAGTGCTTTTATAAAAGAAATCCCCCAAAATCACTCACCCCTTCCACCATGTGAGGATAAAATGACATCTGTAAATAAAGGCGAATTTCAAATGAATAGAGAAGAAATTACAACTGATGCTACAAATATCTGAGGCTAGAGACTACTATGAACATTTACATGCTAACATTCAATAACCTGGAAGAGATGGACAAATTCTTAGAATTATACAATCATCCAACACTTGAATAGATAAGAAATAGAAATCACAAACAAACCAATCACAAACAAGGAAACAGTAATAGAAACGCTGAAAAACCAAAAGTCCAGAACCACATTTTACGAGATCAACATTACTCTAATATCAAAACCAAGCAAAGACACACACACACAAACCACTCCCCCCGCCAGACCAAGTACTCTAATAAATACAGATGCAAAAATTCTCAATAAATTTCTAGAAAACTGAATCCAAAATCTTCAAAGAACTCATACAACTCAACAAATATAAAGCAATCCAATCAAAAATGGGCAGAAGAACAGATACTTCTCTAAAGAGTAGATACAGACTGCAAACAGGCACATGATAAAATGTTCATCATCAGGAAAATACAAGTCAAGAGCAAAACAGATGGGTGGATCAAGAGGATGTGGTATATATACACAACAGAATATTACTCAGTGATCAAAAAAGATAAACTGATGCCAGCAACATGGATGGAGCTGGAAGGACTAATACTAAGTCAAATAAGCCAGGAGGAGAAAGATGAATACCAGATGGTATCACTAATACTTGGAAAGCAAACTAAGGGTTCGATAAAGACAAGCTTAAGAATTAACCCTTGAAACAAGCTAACTGTAGAAATGAAGCATCCAAAGGGGGGGAGGGAGAGGGATGGAGTAAGACCAAAGAGGGAAGGAAGCACAATGGACTATCAAGGTGAGCTATGGGTGATTTTGGTTGTGGGTGTGCTACAGTGGCAATACCTGATGGGGGTATCTTAATATTACTTCAATTTAAAATAAATCAATTAATCAAAAATATATAGGCTTGGAAAGAGAAATATAGAGGAAACTTTTAAAAATCTCTTCAATTGGGACAAGAAAACATGGTACAGTTATTATGAATACTAAAGGGTCACAATTTCAAAATGGAAATTTGAAATCTAAGGAAGATTCCTTTTTAAAATGCCCTTAAAAAGAGCCTTAAGGGCTCTTATTTAACCATGCTAGCCCCCTGATCTTGAACAAAACTATAAGAAATAAATTTCTATTTGTAAGCCCTCTGGTCCATAGTACCTTATTACAGTAGCCTGAACTAGGACAAGGTTCTGTAGCCAATCTACTTAAGTGAATTATTTATAATAGAAAATCATATTTTGGACTTAAATTTTATTAGTAAAAAATTAAAATATCACATATAATGTTGTAAATGCACACATGCATGTAAAATTAAAATGGCACATATAGTGTTGTAAATACACACATGCATGTACACACACAAGCTAAATATTAACTAGTTTTATATAGACCCTTATTGTCTCCAGTTTCATTGCTGATCCTCATTGTATTTCTTAATTAAGAAAAATGTTAAAATAACAATAGTAGCTAAATTCATGTTTTAAACAAGCAGGTTTCTACTTCTGTTATTTCATCACTGAACTCTCAAACTGTGTTTGGCAAGAGTAATTCTGAAATCAACACAGAAAGTTGCAGAACAAATTGGGGTCATCTGACTCATTCCACTTGTGACTTAAAGTCTGTTTGAACCCATATTTCCAGAGGGGAAAGTTAATTATAAAGTATTGCAAATCAACTAAAGTCACTTGTTTCAGTTTCATTTAAATGTAGAGTTGGAGGGAAGACAAGGTGGAGAAAGAAGAAAAGGAAAAATAAGGATAGTTAAAAGAACACTTCTAAGTCACTGAAAATAATTGTTTTTATATCATAATTTAGGAAATAACTTTAAAAGAATCATGTGATCCATAACCTTTATTTAGCTATCTTTTTAATAAAGCACACTATAAAAATTTTATTTTTATTAAAATTCCTTTTTAGATACTCCATATCTGAGTTTGAACTATTGCACACCCCTAGAAGCTCTAAAACTAAAGTGTTAAATGTATTTATCCTTTAAATGAAGCTTCATGCTCTTAAGTTTTAGACAATTGAGTTGATAGAAAAGTTTGTGTTTAGTTTTATCTATATTGCACGAAAAGACTGTAGTGCAATGTGAAATATTCAATTGAAATATTCAATTCAATATTATTTATCTGTAAATACCAAGTATTTCCAGAAATATAGGTGAAACATTTCTATCTCATTCTCAAGAGATTGCTGAATATCAATTCTTTGCTTCATAGAATTATTCTGGGACATACAAGACAATTCAGAGAGAAACAGAGAATGTTCTCTGTTTGCTATGGTGTAAGACGGGATTAACTTTTGTTATTGAATTTTCTGCCATTAAAAACATTAGTAAAGCAATCAATTCTATTTTCCATTAAAGTCTTAGAGTCTTTTCCTCATAGTTCCTTTTCTCATCTTTAACCCAGCTGTCTCCTGATCCTATGAGTTTTCTTTTCTCTCCTTTTTGTATTCTATATCTTTTCTTATTCAATTATTTTGAAAACTAGCTCAAAAATGAACATGCCATGCTTTTGTACTAGAAATCTCTTTTTCAAAAATTTCTCTTTTCTCTTAAAGAAAAGCATGTCCACTAAATGACTGGTAATGGATATGTAACCAATTTGGCTATACTGGCTATATTTGGTTATATTTAAGTCCAAAATATGATTTTCTATTATAAATAATTCACTTAAGTAGATTGGCTACAGAACCTTGTCCTAGTTCAGGCTACTGTAATAAGGTACTATGGGCCAGAGGGCTTACAAATAGAAATTTATTTCTTATAGTTTTGTTCAAGATCATATATTTCTTTATGTTGTATAGCTTTAAAAAAAGAAAACAATGTGTTTGTATCCCTAAAAATAGTCTTCAAAGATAATCAAAATACTTTTTATAAAAGTTTTATGTATTATTCTGAAGAATCATAGGTGCATTTTAATAATAGATACGTCTTAGGCTTCTCTGATTTCTCTGAAGAGATGTTTTAAACTTCTTTTTATTGATGAATAAATAAGCAACAACATGTAGTGTTGGGAGGAGATAGGACCAGGTGCAGGAATAGACATGTTTCTCTACACAAGTGCCAGTGGGGTAATTTGCTGACTACTTACCATACTCCAGGCTCTTAGCTAAACACATTACACACATTACTGCACCTCATCCTTCCAACCAGTCTTGCAACCATGGTGATTTGTATTGAGATGTAATAGATAAGGAAACAGCCACAGATAGATTTATTTCTCCATCATCACACTAGCAAGAAATAAGCTTCAGACACAAGTCCATGTCTCCAAAGACAGTGCTCTTTACTGTCAGGCCAACCACCTATCAACTAGGAAATGGAGAATTAAATCCATTGTATGAAATAAGAAAGAAAAAAAAAATGTGTGTCTAGATTGCTATGAAAATGGAATATCTAAAAAATATAAAAACCTCCTGTCCAGTGAGACAACTAATTTGTACATAAAACTAAAATAAAATTAGAATTCTTCATGGACATTTAGTCTTTTTTATTTAAATATGTTTCCTGAATGAACATCTTTTTCTTAAAATGGCACATTTCTCATTTTCCTAACTCAAAAACAGCATTTACTTGTCTATTAAAGCAAACGACTGGAAAGTTTACTAAGTGTTCAGGGAATTTGAACTCCAGGAAGTAAAAGGCTTCTGTTGCTTCTTTTCACAAGATTTGAAAGTTAGTGAGGAATTTTATATGTAAGTTCTAAATCTCTAATTGTAAAATTATGTAACTACTGGCCAAATGTTAATTAATCTTACGTTTTCCTTGTTTTTAATGTACTTTTTAAGAAAAGTAATATGGCAATAATGTTGCTAAAATATAGTTGCAAAAATGGCCAAGGGTATTACTAACATATCAAAAAAAAAAGTACTGATTTATTATCATGTAAAATAAACAAACTAATGAAAAGGATCATTTCCTATTATATTTATTTAACCAGAATCTAAGGCAGTCCTTATTTGTACCTTATTAAGATTGAAACCATCCAGCAAACCTCAGAGTAACAATAGAAAGACTGGGACTCTTCCTTTAAAGATAATTTTCTCCGACCAGGAAATTGAATGTTTCTCCTGGCAGCCAGTAAAGTACACAGAAGACTGTAGGCTAACACGTATACCTCTTCAAAGCTAATCACAAACCGGGGTTACCCAAGGTTCAGACTGGAGGGGAGTGAATTCTCACCCCAAGATGTTATTTGAGCATATAGGCCAATATATAAGTATTATCTGGAACATATTTTTTCTTCCAGCAGGACTTTGTGAAAAAATTGAATGCAGCAAACTATGACACCTTTATATTACTAAGGGAAAGGAAAGAACTGGCATCTGCCTTAAAGATGACCCAGTTTCTATTTTGTGTCTCATAGTTGTAAGGAATGATATCTCTGACACATACATAGTACATCAAAATATTTGTTAGAAGAAGCCATCTAAATGTGCTCATCTAGGTAAAGACAGTTTTATGCAGAGCGGAGCAATAGATTTAGAATCAAAGAATCAGTGAGTGAATATGAGGTCTGTCACTAGCTACTATGTCAATTTATTAATATTATATAACATTTTAGGGCCTCAGTTTCTTCACCACTAAAAATTGAGATAATTTGTAAGATTGCTTTGAGGACAGAATGAAATAATACATGTGAGAGGGCTCTATAAACTTTCTGCTATACAAAAAGGTAAAAGAATATTACCAGTTATATTTGTAAATCACACTGGACAACAAATTTTTACAAAAGTCATGTTACTGAAATAAAATTAGTCATTTACTAACAATTTTCTATGTGCTCAACACGAAAATGACAGTCAAATTCTAACTTTGGCTCTAGTTTTTTTGTAATCTGCAATAAATTGATGTTTACCTCATGAAATGCATGCCAATAGTAATAGGCCTATGGTTAATACCTGTAAAAAATCAAGTCATAGACTGCTTGTTAGATTTCTTCACTTGTACCTTGTACAGCTGTTCAGGAACATCTCTGGGGAGTGTCCAGCAACAGCCAGCCAGCATTGTAGTGAACCATTTTCCCTGGTATCTTTGTTCCACTGATGCAGTATCTTGATGAAAACGTTTGCCATGTTCATCACTAACCATACCACTGTTTCAGGGAAGAAATCCAGATGGGAATGAAGGAAGTGGATCTTTAGAGACATATTGCAGCCAAATTTCTGATCCTGCATCAGCATGTCTTCTCCTAGTTCCTTGTAGTTTTCTGCCCTAACATTCCCAAGAAAGTTTGTAGACACTAGGCAAAAAGCATTCCATGCTTGTTTCGCATCACCCTGCAGCAAGTTGTTAAACGGGTCATCTTTGAAGAGCTCTCGAATCTGAGGACCCACAAAAACTCCCTCTCAAATCTTTGCTTCACTGAGTCAAAGAAAGTTTTCATGCAGGTATTGGAAAGCTGGCAAGGTCCGGTCCATAGCTTTCATGAAATTCTTCATCAAACCTACTTTGATGTGAAGGGGTGGTAGCAGGATTTTGTGAGCCTCGACCTGAGCTGGGTGCTGGATATTCTTCTCTCCAACTGCTATATTTTTGTCTATGAGTCCATTCCTTCTGCAAATACTGCAGTTCACTTGATTGGCTAATCCACTCACATAAGAAACACATGTATTTTGTGTATTTCAACTGCAGTCCTATTAAAAAGGCAACTAGCTTCAAGTCACCGCAGACATGCCAGGTGTACTTGTTATACTAAATGGAATTCAGTAGCTGCTTAAAGTTATTGTATGTCTCTTTCATGTGGACAGTATGTCCTACTGGAATAGATGGAAGACAGTTTCCATTGTGCAAAAGCACAGCCTTAGGACTCAGTTTCAAAGAGTCTAGAAATAGTCTCCATTCTTGTGGATCATGAGTGATTTCTATGGCATTCATGAGGCCCTCAATATCAGAACAGAATACCAGAGTACTTTCCTTCCTGAAGAAAGGCTCCAACAGCTGGTGGCGCTTTTGATATAAAGTAATTGTGACATCTTCTTCTAGAAGATTCCATTGTTGGAGTCTCAATCCTAGCAATTCTGCCTGTTCTTGGGTAAGTCCAAATCACGAACCAGGTCATTTAGTTCTTCCTGTGTTAGTCTGTGTGGGGTTGATAATGCACCACAGTGAAAATCTGGATCACTGCATGCTGAGGGAACAGGAGAAGAACAGGTCGGCTCCCCCTTGTCCTCATCAGATGAATCAAGAGAATATTCTGCTGGAGGTTCTGGAATAGGAAGTCCCTCCCCATGCAGAACTGGTCTCAGTGAAGACAGAATGTTTGGGTAGACTATTCTTGACTTCTTTGGCTTCGTTATTCTGCCGGAAAGAGGAGGAACCAAGCAGAAGTCACAGTCTTTTATGTGGTTGCT
>PVIJ01019386.1:0-23704 GCA_004024925.1 Scalopus aquaticus
GCGGCGAGAGGGTTCACCAGAGACAGAGTGGGGACCAGAACAGGCAGATCAGAAACACACTGCTGAGGGGAGCAGCGGGCGAGGCAGGAGAGGTCTGCCGCACCATGTGGGATTCTCCCTGCCTGGGCATCGAACTCGCGTCGCTGCTGCCGACAGCGCCACAGCGCAGCGCTCAACCGCTGCGCCACCAGGGAGGCCCAAAGTCAGTTAGTCTTGAGAGCCCTGAAGGCAGGGCTCACGGGCACCCACAGGCACTCCTGGAAAGCAGAAAGGATAGGCGGCCAGCCTGAGAGCAGCTGTCAAACTCTAAGTGTTCTGCAGAATCCAATCTATAATGGAAACCTGACAGCAATAGCAGCCGTTTGTTCGATATCAGCCACAAGGAAAACTGAAATGAAGAGGAAATCTATAAAGTAAAAGATATATACCAGCTAATGATATAACGAGAAGCTTTTTTTCTGGAATCCAAATCAAATAATCAAACTGCAAAGCAATTTAAAAGATGGCCAGTGAAATGTGGACAATGAATGGATATTTGATTATATTAAGAATTTCTATTGATTTATTTAGGTATGGTAAGAATATTGTGGTAATGCCCTTGAAAGTAGTCCTCGTTTTCTAGAAATGCATGCAAAATATTTCCAGATGAAATGACATGTTCTTTGGAATTCACTTCACAGTCAACCTGTGAGAGGGGTACGGCTAGGAGTATAAAGATGGTCCTTGTAATGATGTTATGAAGCTGCCTGCACGATGCTTGTCTATTATCGTATGTTTGAAATTTTCCATCATGACTAATACTTTTTACATCACTATTTTTTTAATGAGGCAATTTGGCTTTACAATACTATCTATGACTCAGAAGTGCAGGTTCTCACCTCCTCGTAAGTATCTTGCCCCAGCACCCCCCACCAAAGCAGCATAGTCTAGCAGGCCCTTCTTCTCTTCCTCCCACCCTTCTCCGCCTCTAGTAGCCTCAGCTGGGCAGTCAGATTCCGAGGGTTTGGTTTGGTTTGGTTTGGTCTGTTCTTTTACTTTGTGTCTAAAAAGAAAGACTTAATAGAAAAGTTACTTGAACGCAATACCTAGGATGAAGCTCTCAAAGTAGCAGACCAGCGAGGCAGGTGTTGACCTTCAGTGGACCAGGAAGTGACCGTCACAGGCAGCCCACGGCGGTCGTGTGAATGAATCAGATTTCCTCGGGATGTGAAATAATTTCCTGATCTTATAGAGACTACATGAAAAGAGAAGGAAACAGGATGATTCTACTTAGGGAGGCAATTAGTTAAAGTCTTCAGTACTCTTCGATCCTATAGAAAGATTCAAAGATAAACAGAAAAGCCTAGGCCAGACATCCTAATTGGACAATATTTATTTTTAAGAAATATAAAATGCTGCGCATCTAGGAGCACCAGACAAAGTAAGGCTGTGCCAACTGGAGAATTCAACTCAGAAGAGGTATCAGAAGGAATCAGAAAAAAGTCCAGGGTTATCACCGATGAAAGTGGGAGGGGAAAAGAGATGATGGCTGACCCCTGTGTGTCTTCACGACAGAGCATGAAGGAAAAGCTGGGTCTGAAGGCAGGGCGCAGGGACTTCACTTGATCTTTTCTCTTCTACTTTCTAAGTCTGGATCTTACTGTGTTTTAATTTTTTAAATCGAAGTAACATTGCATTATAACAATGTATTTCAGGTGTGATGGATACTACACTATTAAGGTCATTGCTAAAAGTTAAATTAGATCATTGACTACACCATTGTACCTTGTGTCCCCATTTACACACCCCTGGTCAGCACTAATTGGTCTTATAGCTTTAAAGTTTATTTTTGTTTTATTTACTTCATCTGTTTGTTTTCTCTCTAAACCACTTATGAGTGAGATCATAGTGTTTGTCTTTCTCTATCTGACTTACTTCACTAAACACAATTCCCTCTAGTTCCACCCATGTTGTTGGAAATGGCAGGATTTCATCTCTCATAGCTGGGTCCTATTTCAATGTGTGTCAATACCCCACCTTCTTTATCTGCTCCTCAGGTAATGGACACTTAGGTTGTTTCCAGTTCTTGACTTTTGTAAACGGTGCTCCAATAAAATTGGGGTGCATATATCTTTTCAAATTTTTTTTCAAAATACAATTGGCAGGGGGGATACCCAGAAGCAAGATAACTGGATCATAAGGAATTTTAATTTTTCTGAACTTCAGTTGGATCCACATCCAGTATGGGTTTTATATAAGCAGAAGTGCTTTATCAACTGTGGCACCAGCACTTTTCACCAAGAAAAGGGGTGGAGTACCCCACACAGGTGGGTGATGAACAAATCCAACTTCAGTGCTGCAGTTCCAGGCCAGGACAGGTTAAAGGCAAGCAGGAGACACTTGGCTTCTGTTGCTCCCTTTACCCTTTAAATGCTCCTCCCACATTAAAGCCTCAGCAATTTCCCTTGATGTTAAAAGGTCAAGAAGAAATCAGGTTGCAAACTGGCCTTTTAGACTTTTGTTTTTGAAACACTGGTTTAAAAAAAGAAAACAGTTTCTGGTAGGTTTAGTGTAAAAGCAGATTAAAATCCCAGGTTCATCTTTTCCAAGTTCAGTATTCTTGGAAAAATCACCTCACCTCTGTAAACCTTGATCTCCCTTCTGAATAATACGTCCCTCTTGTGACTGTCATAAGAATTAAGTTGAAGTTTATCTATAAAGTGTTTATCCAGTCCTGGAGTACAATAAATAGTTGTCTTGATAATAATGAGGTTACAACAAGCACTATTGCTATTATTAAGGATCATGCTGAACAATTTCTCTGAGGCCTCCTCTGCCCAAATTTCTTGACCAGATGGGTCAATGTGGTAGATAAAGTATGAGAAACCCCCGGCACAAGGTGAGGGAGAAGAATATCATTAGTGCTCCTCCTGGGAGCACTTCTAGAACACTACACCCTCCCCCCATTTATCCCACATCAGGCTTGGTCTTAGGTGCCCCCCTGAAGAATAATATGAACAGAAGGGGACTAGACACATCATCCGAATTTTATAGCCACTGAAATATCATGACAAGGTAGTGAATCTTGCAGGCTGTAACTCGTACTTCGCTGTACATTTTTTATTGGACCATTTTTAACATGCCTCTCCCCAGTCGCCTCAGTGTTTCATTCGACCACAGTCTGAGAATCATGCATGCAAGCTTTACACAGACAAAAGCCTCCACAGGAAGAACAATGTGAAGACATTAGCCTCCCCTCTCTCAGGCATGAGGTGGAGAAACAGATCACAAGACATTTTTCACACTCTTAAAATGCATCAAAGCAGTCAATATTGAATATCACTTCTTACTGTCTCACTTTTCCTACCTTGCTCTTACTATGGCCAAGAAGCAAGTAGACCCACAGGTTCTGCCCTCCTGTTTGTGATCTCATTCCACATCGTGGGGAAATCAGCACCAGCTTTCAGGCAGGACCCATAAAGCAAACATTTTGCCGCGGTGCACGCAGCCTCAGATTTGCAAGCGACAGGGTTGGAACTGGAGCTAAAGTGTGAGAAGTCGGCAGATCTCAGCCCTGCAGGGAGTATAGGTGAGTTCATTTCTGATCTCTGCATGGCCCTGCTGCTCCCACGTCTCTCTCAGCAGGGCTCCTCCTGGTCTGCAGGCTCGTGGCTCACCGTCTTCTGGAAGGAAGCTGTGGAGAAGAACCACAATAAAATCAACAGTGCCTGGAAATTTAATATGCTTGGTTGGTTTATTTATTACAAAACAGGGTAGGACAAAAGAGAGCAGCACTTACTCTTTCTCTCCTGTTTATTGTTTTCTTTGCTGTCATTTGCAAGCAAACCACTGTGCTCAAGAAAAATCATCTCCTGACAAATGTTCTTTCCCTAAAATCAGCTGCTGGTGCATCTCCCTGACAATTTACAGGCCTCAACGAGGCAGGAGGTCCAGCCTTGCCATTTACTTAGATCAGGATTAGGTGTGCGTGACGACCACCTCATCTAGGTTTAAATCGCTCAGGAAGAAGGTCCTATTACAAAGGTTTGAGGATGTCATTGCCTTGCCTTTAACACAATAGCTGGTAAGTTCACATTGTTTTCACACATCAGGCCTTCGTGATGCTAGAGCTACAGTGCCTTCTGCAGAGGCTTTCCGCACAGATGCAGGGAAGAAAAGCAGGGGTGTGTCATGGAGATGCTCCCCCTTGTTCTCCATCTCCCCCCTGCCATCTGTCCCCTCTCTTAGCACAGAGAAGGCCATTCATAGCGCATGCTCTAGTCTTGGCTGGGACAAGAAAGCAGGTGCCAGAGTCCTCTGTCACGGGCCTCACAGACATAACAGGACACCTTCTAGCTGGACGAGGCTGTGGGGAGGACAGCCACGTTCAAGATGGAAGTGAGCACTTCCTCAGACTCCAGCAGACCTCGTGGGGAGTGGCTTTCTGTGCAGGCCAGACCCTGGCCAGGAATCAATTCCTCTCCGAGAATGCTGGTTCCTCCTTCCTTGCATTTGCAACTTGAGAACAGACTAAAACACAACATTTCACTGAGGACACATGTGCTGGATGGATGTGGACAAACCCTTCCTGGAAAGATCTCAACTGTACTTAGCCATTTCCCCGAAGCCACCATTCTTCACTCAGTTGGACCTTTCATTTGTTCATGATGAAATGAATCTGTTCTCAATGTAATCAGGATATTCCTGAAATCCATTTCTCAAGTCTACAATCCTGAGAGTGTCAAGGAAGTTAATGGAAAATAGAGTTGTAATCTTGTCATTTAAAAAACAGCACAAGAGTGTTCTTTTATACATGAGGATTACAGAGTTCAGTAGTCCTTCTTACCTGTCTCTACTTTACTGCTTCACTGAATAAACCACCCTCTCTGCTGCTGCGTTCCCGCACTGGCTGAGGCTGGGGCCCCTGAGACACGCGGGTGATGCCGACCTGCCCGTGGACTTGTGGGCTCACCAGCTGAACAGTGGGCACATCACAATTCATGGTGTGTACTACCCAAAGGCCTGGATGTCTTATGACTATAATTATATAATTTAACTTGACAGTAAGTACATTTAGGAAGTCTGAGTTGAAAAAGGATTTGTTATATCTGTGAATGTGACATGGAGTAATTTATAAAGTAGCCATAAGCAGGACCCTCTCAAGCGGTGCCGATCCACTAGCCATACAATACAAACCGCCTGTGTAGTCTACATTTTCTAGCAGTCACACTTAAAAGGTAGGAGAAACAAGTGGAATTACTTTTAATATATTTTAAACCAATATATCTAAACTACTATTGCTTGAAATCATAGGCATGTAAAATCATTAAAGAGCTCTTTTCTGATCTTTTTCTGTATGAAATCTTAGAAGTCCGGTGTGTATTTCATATTTCTGACACGTTTTACTCTTAACTAGCCCCATCTCAAGGGCTCAATCACCCTATGTAGCAAGTGACTCCTGGAGGGGCTGCTGTATATGCCACAGAATCACTGTTCAATTCACAGAGACAACTACTATAGACGAGGGGAAATTTTACTAGTTACTATACTCACATGATATTACAAGTGTCACTAAGTTCTCCCTCCACATTGAAGACACTGAGATTGGACATTTTTATTTATTCATTATGGGTATGACTAATGCAAGAAAGAAAATCAGGCACTCCAAGGAGTGGAAACATTCTCAAAGCAGTGTCTTTAACTTGACATCAAAATTTGGCAAATGAATGTAGATTTTAAGTAAAATGCTATGTGTTATATGTATAGCTATAAAGAAAAAAAGAATTGTCCATGTCAACCTATTTTTTTTTATTAACCAAGATATACTGGTAGTTATCACAGATAAAAGTTTCCTGACTGTACTTGGCATACCCTCAAGCTGAACATCTCTTAGCATCAGCTCTTGTGAAACTCTTTGCTGTTACCAACCTCAGAGATTACACAGATTAGTAGGGGGCTTAAGATAAATAGCTAAAATAACTGTAGCAGAACAAGTAACAAAAAAAGTCAAAAAGAGAGATTGTATTTGATCAGAGAATCTAAAAAAAAAAAGGGGGAAAAACATGGCATTTGCAACGAGCCCTGAAGGATAATGAGTAGGTTTTCATCCCCAAGACACAGGTAGGACACTGTTCAGCAGAGAAAACAGCAAGTTTCTGAATTTTTCTTTCAACACTGTCACTCCCTGGTGGCGCAGCGGTTAAGCGCAGCGCTGTGGAGCTGTAGGCAGCGGGCAACGAGAGTTTGACACCCAGCCGGGGAGACTCCCACATGGCGCGACAGACCTCTCCTGCCTCCCCCACTGCTCCCCTCAGCAGTGTATTTCCGGCAATCTGCCTGTTCTGCTCCCCCACTCTGTCTCTGGTGAACCCTCTCACCACTCCATGCCTCTGGCCTATACCCCAGCTTGTATGCATAAATAAATCTTAAAAAAAAAAACTACTATCCCATGACCAAAATATTTGTCATGGAAAAAATAATTTTCATGGAAAAGAGATGGGGGTTTTAACCAACTAACCACCAAGGGCTACCAAAGTATGTTGTCAAAGTTGGCTCAGGACTTTGCAGGGGGAAACCAGCAGCAAAGCTCAGGGGATTCTGAGCAGAGAGACAAAGGGATTCAGCTGGATCTTTTAGGAAAGGGAGGAAAGGATTCGCAGAGAGTAAGCATTTATGGTTTACTCCAGCAACTGTGTATAAATTAGCTCAGAACAAGGAGAGGCCAAGAGCACTAAGATGGGCTGCCAGAGTTCAATTTGAGGATAATGTACCTCGTTTAGAGTTATTGGTTAAAGTTCACCCCCACTTACTAATCCTGTAAGCCTGGCACACACCTTAGTCCTCTGGACCTCAATTTCCTACCTCACATGATGCTGCCATGGGGATTAAATGAGACCAGGTAAGTCAAAGCACTCAGCCAACGCGGAATACCCCCAGATATTTAGGTATGAGATATTGCTATTATCTGATTATAAGAGCAGAGTGAGGGAATAACATTTGAAATGGAGTGGAGGCAGCAAAGCATTGATAAGAAGAAACAAAGATAACATACACTGAAGAGAAAAAGCCAAAATTGAACATTGGCTGGCCCAGTGGGGTTTGGGAGAACAGACAGAGGTAAGGATAAAAATGTTTCCATTATTGACAACCACAGGAAAGAGACTTCACCATGTGGTTTTGCAGCCTTCTAAACAGAAGCCACTTTTCTGGAAACCACCCCTTGGCTTCCATTTCCCTCCCCATTCTACATTCCAATACCCCAGGACTTCTACTGGAGGTTAGAAGTTTCCTTTTTCTCCCTCTCCTCTTACCCTGATGCTGCACTGTGAGAAGAAAAGCATGTGGTTTGGTGGGCTAAAAGTTGTTGTCATCTACTAATTTCTATTTCAAGGGCAGAAATGACAAATGGAATGTGCCACTATTACTGGTACAGATAAGATGTGCTCTAAAATGTGATGGGTTACCCCCATTCTCCTCTTTGCCGGTCCAATACATCAACTGTTACCAAGTGAACAGTCCAGAACCACCAATGGCCAGATATTGATTTCTCTTGCAGTCAACAGTAATAAAGTCAGGTATAGGTGTGTATGCGTGCGTGCGCGCGTGCGCGCGCGCGCACACACACACACACACACACACACACACACACACACACACACTCTAGCACAGAAGGCTTTAAAGCTCATGGCCAAATTAATTAAATATGTTTCCATCAGAAAAAGTCATTTCACTTTCTAGGATGAGAGATTTTTCATTCTTTCGTTAGAAGTAACTGCTAAGCAAGATTTCTAAATTGTTGATAAGCAGGGTTAATTGCCCCAAGTCCACACTTACTCATACAAAAATTCCAGGTTGGCTTTTCTCAATTCTCTCCAATATAACTGGTCTATGGTAGGTCAAGTTCCAGAGGAAGAATAGGTAAATCATTCACAGGATGACAAAGATACTAAGAAACAAGATGATATCCTCTGAAAATCCAATCATATATACCTTTCAAGGTTGTCCCTTGTTTTGAATTATGTCGTCCAACTTCCCTCCATTAAAGGAGATAATGGAGCATGAACTGTATTTGGCAAGATCTATGATCCAAGAGCGGGCCAGGCCCTAAGCAAAAGTATGAAGTATGGAAAATTATTTCTCTCACATTCCTAGGTTTCCTTTTTGAATATTTTTCTTACCTGGCTATCCACGCCCTCCACCCCCATGCCTCTTTCACACCCTTTTTCTCCAAAGATATCCTGCAATCAAAACCTTTGTTGTCTTGTGTCAGTGACCACATATCTCTCCCCTGTATCCTATTTTTCAAAAGACATGTCTCTATTTGTGAACCACAGTGAGTATCCTTGGTGGTAATTTAAGGCCTGTGATTAGCCAGGGACATTTCCACACACTTCTTGTCACAGCCTCTGCCATCACTTTCAAGGCACAAGTAAATGAAAATATACTGACGTGCCTGGCGACCACAAATCATCCTTAAATAACAGGATCTATTACTATCGGTATGACTTCTTTGCCCGCATCAAGGATTGGTGATACCCCAGAGCAGGCTTGGACTGGCTTGCAAGCACTGGTGGGGCACATGTCTCCCCCAATTCCACAGCCAGAGACACCGTGCTGATAGGTGAAATTAACCACGATCAGAGTATTCACACCAAGGCAACTGGTGTGTGCTACACCACATCTCGGGGCTTCCTCCTGCTCCCCCCGAGAATTCACCAGCACACCCCTGCACACCCTGTCAGTAGATACGGTCTCTTAAACTTTTTGACCCACAGCATTACCCCATTTTCTGGATGAGTTCTCCTCCCTTGTCAGTACACACGGAGGAATCTGCTCACACACAGACACCCCTGGGCTCACTGTGACACGCTCTTCCAGGCCCTTTCTGCTCACAGGGAAGTGCTGGCACCAACCCAACCTGGCACACAGGACATCAAATGCACGTTGATTAAATGAGCGCACAAACAGACCCATCTCACACCTACACACGTGCATCTATCTGCGTTCATGCACGTGTGCACACACTCAAACCTAAGTGTGCACCACACAGAGAGGTGTATAAACCCTGACTTCAGTGGAAAAGGACAATTTTATCTTCTATTTTAGAATATTTACTTGGTTTATTGCCAAAGGCCTCAAATTCCAGAAGTATTAATTGCAGACAGGATACGAAGATATTTACATATTGTAGAAAAGCGTGCAGTGGTACTTTTAAATTTTAACCAGCTCTTAGGAAAAAGACTAATTTTGCAATGCATGTTGTCTGCAGCAAATCTTCTCAAGTCCTCAGGCTCTACCAATAAATTTAAATGCCAGACTTGCCCAATCTTATCTTAGCCCTGCTTCCAACTTGAGAATCACCACGTCTCTCCCTCCTCCTTCCCCCTTCCTCACATTCCACTCAGTCTTCAGCAGGGTCAGCAGGCTCCAGCGAAAACACCTGGGAAAGATCACCCAGGAACTTCCAAATGCCATTCTCCAGGCCGCTTCTCAGTCCTTTTAGTCACTCTGTGGCATTTGGCCGTGTTGTCCTCACGCACTGACCTGCCCATCTGGGCTAGCCCCCTCTACAGAATTCCCTCAGGCCACTGCAGGCTCTGGCACCTTCCCTTGCACTTAGACTGTTGACTTCTGTGTGCTCCACACCTCGGCAGGCGGCTCACAGGACTGTCAGATGCCTGACATAGGAAGTTCCTTCTATATAAATGAACACATATTTCCTAACCATACATTCACCAGGTGCACATGTACACACGTGTGTCCACACACTCATGATCTCACACAACCCTTCGCACCACCCTTGGGTGGACACCTGACCCCCTGCTCTAGTCTCCTTACGGCAATGTCCTTCCTCACCTCTAGGGGGCACTGTGTCCAAGTCCAGCCTGGATGCTGAAAAGTCCTTAAAATGCCCCCCTCTCCTTAATTTTTGAGAGCCTCTTATCACCTGCTTTTACAGCCCTGGTTCTCAGCCTCTGCCTTCTGCCTTACTTTTAAAGGGGATGTCTTTGACCTTCTTGTGTCTCTTCCAGAGTTACCTCACAGAATCCCTTGGCTTGGGCTCTCGGTCACACATGCTCACAATTTCCACACGCATCTCAGGAGGCCAAAATTATATCTCCATTTGTAGATTCCACAGACATCAAAAACTCAGGAGGTCCCATGCCAAACTTTGTATCTTCTCCCTCAAACACATTTACTCTGTGTTAATGCACTACCAGATCCTAATTGCTCCTATAGGAATCCCTAGTAGCCCCTGGGGCTCCTTATGTTCCCTCCTCTCTGCTTCCTTTCATTCACTTAACCCTACCTCAGGAAAATTTCTCTCCTAGGTTGCCTGAATTTCCACCACCAGCTGACATAACACAGCCGTGGGTATTTCCACGTGAGCAGGGCAGTGAAATGCTAACCCCTAGCCAGAGACAACCCCAGTATAATGTTATCACTTTTTTGGTGGGTGTCTCCTCACCCCACTCCTGTCACAGCCATATTTTCAAGGTGATTAGCAGACCTCATCAGAAAGAAGCTGACTTATGATACAGTGCTCAGAGCCCCACTTCCAACCAACCGATTTAAGTCAACAGTCCCAACAATCAGCACATTCAGCCAGCTCCGGGGGATGAGCCCTCAGCACAGTAAAGTCCCCAGCCTCCAGCCTCCTCTGTAGGACATGTCAGGCCTTTCCCCATCCCCTGCCCACCTTCTTAATCTTATTTTCACCAGTTCCTCCCCCCAAGATCTTTTGTGTAGACTGTTCCTTTTGTCTGGAATGCCCTGTGCATTCTTAATGGGTCTTAGCTGTAACTTCCATTTCTAGTTCCTCAGGACTGTTTATAACCATACCTTTATGGCAGGACATCTCACTGCAACACAGTAACTGCTTTAGCAACAATTTCCTTATCAGGGTAAATACTCCTTAAAGGTAAAAACCATGTTTTAATCATCTATTTACCCCCAGTGCCTGATACATAGTAAGTGTTCAATAAAGTTATTTTTGAAGGATGAATTAATTGATGTTGCCCCCTGCAACCATCATATAAACATCAGAGCCTAGATAACACCATTAGGAAAAACATTTCAATTTTAACCACATGAATCTGAAAGTGTTACACATTCCATCAGCCCAAGGAAACCCAAATTTCATTTCTGAAATCTGGAGACTATCCCAAGACACTTCTACCCAGATGACTCTTCCTAATCTAGGGCATAGATGCAGACTCAGCCAGCTGGTGTTAGTAGAGCCAATCACTTAAAAGTCAACAGCCAAGACCTAATTCTCAGGTCAGGCGGTAATGCAATATATGTTCTAAAAATGTAAGTGCCAGGGTGTAGGGTAAATGGGAGAATTATCAGATTTTTCTGCCCTCGCCTCAATGATAGACCTCTGAAGGCCTGCACGCATGCCTGATGGCGGGCACCTAGAGTAGGGTATGGGCATGTGTGAGTGGGCACACCTGGGCCAGAGACTGGGCTTATAAGCAGAGGCAGTAGTAGCAGCAGAAGCAGTAGCAGAGAACAGAACATGGAGCAGAGGATCATTCGAGGTGTAGCAGAGAGGCCACAAGACGCCGCCAGAGAGCCCAGAGAGTGAAGATTCACCAGGGGCTGGGAGGCCTGCCATTGCCTGGCCCCATTGCCTGTCCTGTACCTGGTTGCCTCTCTACAAGAAACCAATAAAAAGCCTAAAAAGCCATTGAGGGCTCCAGAACTCCGCCTTTTCCTTTAGATCTGTCTGCCCGTCTTCTTAGAGAACCTGTTCCTAATGTCTTCTTGCCGTGACACAGGGACACCCAAGAAAACAGGACTCTAGATAGAACTTACCATCCCTCCCTCATCTGCTGATGGCATTGTCAGAATATCTCAGAGTACATAGATTTGTCCTGCAGTTCTGGTATAGGAGTGAATGGATGGGGAGGAGGAAGTCCTGTGACCCCCCACTTTTCTAAGACTTCACAGTCTAGAAAGAACTACCTAAATGTTGCTCCTGGCAAAAATCCAGGAAGAAAAGCAAAGCAGCATGGTAAAAACTGCAAATCAACCTATGACATAAACAGAAGTCCAGGGCTAGTGAAGGAACACAGGAGAAAGAAAGAGATCAGATTTATTTGTGTTACAGAATGCTGAACTGGAGGGACAAGGAGACCATCTAAGGCAGCACTCTTGTTAAACAAATGAAAACAAAATACAGAGTGGAGCTGACTTCTCCAAAGCCATTCAAATAATTTATCTAACCAGAAAATCTTCCAGGTAAATAGTGAGCTAATCCTGGAAAAAGAGAAGATGAGTTTTGCATAGAGATATTTTGGAGGAGGAAAAATCATAGGTCGGAGAGAAAAAGAAATAAACTTTTGAGGAAGCATAGGAGATAAATGAGCAGATCATGGGAGATATGAAGCCAAGGAGAGCAAGGAGAGCTCAGTGACCAGAGTGAGGCAGGAACCAGTCTTTATGGACGGAAAGTCTTGATCAGAGGAAGGAACAGGATGAGATCCGAACACAGTTGAGTTCCGCGCTGTGT
The DNA here is from genome assembly GCA_004024925.1 of Scalopus aquaticus. Taxonomy (NCBI): domain Eukaryota; kingdom Metazoa; phylum Chordata; class Mammalia; order Eulipotyphla; family Talpidae; genus Scalopus; species Scalopus aquaticus. The sequence goes on from PVIJ01019386.1 coordinate 12,497, forward strand.
AATGAATTCCTGAGCCATCAAAATCCACCCCTGTTCAATCATAAATTGTTGAAACTGGAAGTACCTTGGAGAATAACCAATGAATTCATCATACAGAGGAGTAAGCTCAGATGAATAAGCCTAGCCAGGAAGCAGTGCAAGTGTGTGGTTTCAAACCCCAGCCCTGCTATTGATTAGTCCTGTGTCCTTGAGCCACTTACTTACTGATGCTCTCCATTTCCTCTCATAAGATGGAGAAATATTCATATCACAGAGTTGTTCCAGGTTGTAAGTTACCATGCATTGTTAGCACTTGGCCTGGTACTAGACCCAGGAAATCAACAGTGCAAAGGCTCGGGTCCCCCTTTGCACAAAGAGCGGGATTGACTTGCCTGAAGTGACCTGGCAAAGTGGAGAAACCATGTTCAGACTGGAAACCCCAAACTCCAGTCCTAAGGTAGGGAGCTTGAGGACTCCCCAGCTAGACTCCCCAAACTACTGAACCCTCCTAAAGAAGGTAGTTCTGAAATTGCCACAGGGAACTCACAACCAGACCTTCATCTCCTCTTCTTCCTACAGGTTATCTCTAGTGGCCTTTCATCCCAAACAAACCCCAAATTATTAAAGATGGTATATCAGAGAGAAGTCCTCCAGGAAAGCGTGTCAGCTGGACAAAGAGGAGAAAAGCTATTTTCTTTTCCTGAATGCAAAAGCAGTGCAAGGGGGTGCTGGGTGTCACCCTGAATGCCCCGAAGGTTGGGGCTTAGGGATGATTTGGGGACATGGAGCTTCTTGGTAGCGACAGTGATGCGAACGGGTTGCACAGCAGCTCCAGGGGTAGCTCAAGCAGCTAGAGTGTGACAGGCAGCCGGTCACAGAACCAGACATAGCCCGGGAGCTGTTTTTCAGCCCCAGGAGAACAACAGGACCCACAGATACCACCTGAAGGACGCTTGCGTCTTCAGGAGAAAGACCTCTGAAAATCTCTATAAAACTGCGCACACATGGCAAATGCAAACCCCTGGCCCAGGGAGTCCCGGTTGGCACCCTGGGCCCTTTTGGCCATTACCTCCAGCTGCCGCTGAACTGCTGGCCAGGCAGTGGCCCCTGTGAAGCTAAACAAAAAGCCCCATTTCTCTGCTCCATTGCCCCATGCATCCAAGTGTATTTTTATCTCGAAGGCTCTCATCAAACAGAACCTTCCAAGCCAGCCTCACGGGCAGATGGCATTACCGGCCCATTCATCCTAAGGAAACGGCTGAAGTGGAGGCAAAGAAAGACCGAGATTGCACCTGAGGACCAAGGAATCGATACAGTCATTGGCGATAAATCCAATCTGGGCATCTTAATGAGTGAGAGGAGCTATTAAGACAACCAGTGGCCCTGCCTCATCCCAGCCATTTTAGTCTCGAGGGCATCTGTGTGCCTTCGGGGAGAGATTCTGGGACCAGTGGCTGAACTATCAACAGAAAAAAAAAAGCAAAAAATTTTGACTCAAACAGTGGAGTTTTGCTCAGTTCACCAGGTGACTGTTCCTCATAACTTCTTCCTGAGCAGACGTTTGGGGTGATTGGGAGATTGTTCTCTGGTGCGAATGATGGACTGCGGGGGCCAGAGCAGGAGGCAGAGCTGTGAACTGACTGTGAGCTGCGCCGCTCACCCTTCTGGAAAAGCCTCCCCACCAGGTCACTGTCAGCCTGTGAGAAGAGGCTTTATGGACTTCGCAGGGTGGAAAGAAAACTTCCCCCTACCACTCTAGGTTTCCTCAGGCTGGCTAAGCAACCAAATTAACATCACACAGATTAGCAGGAGAAAAGAACAAACTTCTCTGCATACATATGGAGAATCTACATGGATGTCGATTCTAAAGTAAAATGTTCGGGAAAACAGGTTTTTATCCTGAGCCGAGAAATAGGATATGGGTCCAGGGCTTGGAGGAGAGAAGAGGGGGACTCACATGACAAAAGACCAGGTGATCTGTGGGTAGGACTCCGCCTCTGGCCTTGGTGCAGGTGTCCTTGCCCTTCATTGCTGCTTCCGGGCGATGGCCCCTCTCTCTCCCTAAAATGCTCAGCCGCCTGGAAGCTCAGGTCATCGGACCTGCTGCTGCTGCTTGCTATTGGCATCAGCTACAGAAGTGCTTCTCAGACCTTCCTGTGCTCATGAATCACCCAGGTTGCTGACTAATGGCAGAGTCTGCTTCTGTAGATGTGGGGTGAGGCCAGAGATGCTGCAGTTTAACTAGCTCCCTGATGCAGATGCTGGAGCCCAATAATATGCTTGTGACCTAGCTTTATGTGAGCGAGGATCCGGGAGCCCTGCCCTCATTTCCTGATCATTTTACTTTCTTCTCCCACCTGTTCCTGTCATCATCCCTTGTTATTTTAATACATACATACATGTGTGTGCATGCATGTGCATATATGCATGTGCATGTGCATGCATGTGTTTGTGTGTGTTTATACACACACACACACACACACACACACACACACACACACACACACACACACACACACATTCCTTCCAAAACCTAGGCCTCTCAACTCTTTGGTTTGTTTAGCTTCTCCTTTAACAATCTTATCTTTCAACTTACCTCGATTATCACTTCTCTTGGTTATACCGTAACCTTTGTCTTTAGCAGTAATGAAGGCATCTCTATGATCTAATTGCATGGATATACACTCAATATGTCTGGGGAATTATAACGAATTCCCTTGCCTCCAAAAGCACTGTGGTCTCAGTGAGAGCCAGGATCTACTGCACCTGGGAATTTTTTTCTGCCTCCCCCCCTAAACAAAACAAAACAAAACCCCAAACAGCCCACACCTATTTCATATGCTTATTTCCCTCCTTAGGTGGGATCCAAATCTCTGTGAACTGTATCAAGTCTCTGGTGCTTCCCTCACCTGGCACAACCTTAAACTTCATTAATCCAACTTTGCTTACTTTGTGCCACTTCAAGCACACAGAGAAAAACACAGGCAAACACAGTAGTTTGCATTAATTCATGATGACTCATCTCAACTGAGCTCATGTGGTCCTAGTCCATTTATTTCTTTCTCCCCTAAATTACTGTTTCTTACCTCTACACGTCTCTCTAGCTTCTATCCTCTTTTCATTCTTCACAGTCAGCTGATAATCTTGGTTTTTTAAAAATTTTTTTCACCAAGACCATTAAAGCAGTAAGAATAGAATCTGTAGACGTTTCTCCTGATTTTGGCCCCTGACTCTGCTCCTCCTACAGCCTTCTCCATCTTAGGGAATAACAATTCCAAACTTCAAGTTACTCATGTGAAAAGTCTTGGCGTCATTGATTTCTATACTTCACTCATATTTGACACCCAATTTATCAGCAAAACATATTGGGTCTGACATCAAAATATATGCAGAAGCTAATCCCTGCTGACTGCCCACCTCTATCCCATGCACAATACAAACATGATTCTTCACTTCTCTGCTCACTGGTTTCCTGTCTCAGGTAAAATCCAGACTCCTTGTGCTGGCCTCCAAGCCCCCCATGTCAAGACCCTTGTAACTTCTCAAATCATACCACCTATTGTCCTCTTCCTCCTCCACTCCACTGCTGGCCTCCTTGCTGTCTTCGTGCCCAGCAAGCAGACTCCTGCTCAGGGTAATTGCTTTTGCGCCTCCATTTGCCTAGACACACTTCCCTAAATGCCCACATGATCTGGTCTACAATTTCCTCCAGGTCTCTGTTCAAATAGCCTTTCCCGGTCTCAGAACAGCACCCTCACACTCTGTCCCCTGACGTTGGCTTGTTCTTTTCCATCACATTTATTTCCATGTCATTTATTTTTGTCTCACCCTAGCAAAATATAAATCCCCTGGTCTGCCACTGCCCTCACCCCAGCAATGAAAACTGTGCATGAAAGGTATATAGTCAGTATTTGTCTGGTGAAAGAATGTGCTGGAAACTCTCCTTCTGATGATACTTAATCACCAACCTTCACTATCTGCTAGAAATTTCTTGACTTCTTTGATTCTGTACCCCACAACCAGGCCTATCTCTTAAGCCAAACTATGTTAAATATTCACCACAAATCTCACACATATTAGGGTGATACTATGTTAATTTTCTTCATTTCCTTTTTTTAATGCTGATAGTGACAGAATATTCTCATTTTCCTGGTACAGTCATGCACCTGTGGGACAGGTTTACACCTGATCTCCCAATGTAATTAATAGTGCCCCTTCTTGCTATCAAAATGCCCTGTTTTAGAATGACTAATGATACCGTTATCCTAATATGGGTGCATCGCAACATGAAATGTCAATTTGAGCTCATTTAGAGATAATGACCGTGTACCAGGACGTAATGGGTATTTTCACCCATGCTGGTTCCTAGATGGAGTGACATATAATATCCATTTGTCCTGCCTGCCTCGCAGAATTTTGAATAACAGATGTGGAAATTTTAAAGTTCCAGACATATGGGAAAAGATATAATTAATATGTTATAGAATGGTATAATAGAAAAGTAGTCTTTGAGTCAAAACACAGACTGAAATCTCATGACATTTCCCAGCCTGCTGTCTAGCAAGGCCACATGACCTGCCTCATCTAGAAGCTGGGTCACTATTACACATCAGGCCCCCCTAACAGAACTGGATGATTTGTGAACTCCCCACAGCTATTGGGTTCTCCAAGGAAACTTTGGCACCCACCAAGAAAGAAGTCTTTTCAGACTACTTTGGGGGTGTTGCCCCCCCAAAACTTGCCTTCCCAAATATGAAGGCACCTAGGTGGTAGGAGAGATGAGAGCTCGTGGCTTTCACATCTGGCAGAGCTCTGGAAGCAATGCAGTGAGGACCCAGACAAGGTTTTAGCTTTGCAACTCTCTATTCTCCAAAGTGTACAGCCAGCTCTCAGGAGTGTGCAGGAAAAGTGACAGGAGAAAACTGTAAACAATGTGGAGTCATAGGAATTCCCTGCAGAAACATTAGTAACAGCAGTAGCAATCTACAACCCTGTCAGACTTTCCATCATGATGTAGTTTTTGCTCTTCAAAGCATAGTTAAGAAAATAAAAAGGCAACCCACAGAACCGAGAGAAACTTTCACAAAACACAGTTGAAAAGGTCTTTGATTCAGAATAAAGATCTTCTATAACTCTGTAATAAAAAGACCCAGTAAAAATATACAAATTATTTTAACAAAACTTATTTGCAAAAGATATTTTTCAAAAAACAAAAGAAAAGTTTACAAAATAAAATATATGAATTGCCAATAAGCACATGAAAAGATGTTCAACATTACTTGTCATCAGAGAAATCCAAATTAAACCATTATGAAGTGCTATTACCTAATCCACTAAAATAGCTAAAACTTAAAAGATTAATAATACCAAGTGTTGACAAAGACACGGAGCAATTGGAACTTTCACATGTTGCTGGTGGAAATGTAAAATGTTATTTGGAAATAACTTTGAAAAACAAAATGGCATATCTCAAAAAATTAAACATACCATTACCATTGACCCAGGAATTAAAGAAATAAAGTATGTGTTCAAAGATATATGTGCTAATGTTTGCAGCAGAATTATTTTTCACAGTTCCAAAATGGAGAGAGCCTAAATGTTTACTCACTGGAGAATTAGTTTTCTTGACTCTGGTATATTCATACTACGAAATTCATTCAGCAATTAAGAAAGAATGAAATATTAATATACAACACCAAGGAATACCAAGATGTTATTCTAAATGAAATAAACAAATATAAAAGACTATGAAATCTATGATTCTACTTACATGAATTTCTAGAAAAGACACAACTACAGCAACAGAAAGCAGAGCAGTGGTTTCTTGGAACAGGCACAGGAAGGGAGATTAATGCCAAAGAAACCCAAAAGATCTTTCCAGAGCAAGGGAAATAGGCTATATCTTCACTGCGATGGTGTTTACAAAGTGTTATATTACTCAAAAAATTATCAAATACATATTTAACATGGTGAATTTTATTATATGTAACTAGTACAAAACACATAATATTAAACAAAATGAGGTAAAAATAATAACATAAAAAATCTGATCAAGTCAATCTCAGAGGGAAGCTTAATATTGAAGAAATTGGTAGAGACAGGTCAGGCACTGGCAGAGCAATTTCTATCCAGGAGTCACATGGACCACATGCCCTATGGCTTCCACCTCAGTTCTGGAAGTTAATCCAAACATGAACAACAGAAACATAATATTTCAAATTCCAAAGTATGCTAAAGCAATGCATCTTTTACAATCTGGTCTAGGATAGTCCTTGCTTTGTGTAATTTTTTTTCCTGGTTATTCACCTTTTCTTTCTTAAGGTCTGATTATAACTCTGTAGGTGGGGATGGATTCAATTCAGAATATTTTAAGTGCTATTGTGCTTTATGTTCAAGGAACCACTTACAGAAATGTTAGTCAAGTCACCAACCAAACACACTACACAACTAAAAACCACCTAGAAGCATTTGTTGGTTCTGAGTAAATTTTAGGTTGGGGAATTTAATAAACTTTGGTACTAGAAAGAATCTCCAAATGCACCTAATATGAGCATCAAAAAGAAAGAATAATAGAAATGTGAGAATATTCAAGGAGATACAGGCTAAGCATTTTCTGCAATTGAAGGAAGTTGTGGCTGTCAGATTGGAAAAACATTGCATTGAGCAGGCATGGCCAAGTGCTGAGAGCCCATAATTATCAACCCTGAGTTTTATATCCAGCTGCAGTAACTTACAATTTAAAGGGTGAAAACTAAAGCACTGACTGTATATTTACAAAAATAATATCGCCAAAAGAACTTGTTGCATACTCAACAAATAGTAAAAGCATAAACACATGAACTGAATATGCAACAAACTCACTGTAGGAGTTGCTTTGGGAGGGAGAAAAATTGGACAGAGGAAAGGGGTATCATAGGCACATCAGTATTTTATGTAGTATATTTCTTTTTAGACAACTAAAGCAAATATGATCAAATGTGACCAGGGTACATAGAATTTTATAATTAATTTGAATTTTCGATTTTTATTTAAATAGAAAGTGATTTTTTTTCTGGAAAGTTGATGTTTATTTAAAAGTGTGTTCCCAAAGCGTTTATTCATTGCATAGATGCCTATATATCTTTTTTGTTGTTGTTATTTTTATTTGTGTCTCTTACATTACTGTATATTCCCCGTAGGTTCCCCACCACCAATTCACCTGTGTACCGTCACCATAGTCCCTTGTGCTCCCCTCTCCCTCGTTCTGAGACCCAGTTCTCCCCCACCTCTCGCTGATTGTCACTCTTGTATTTGGTTCCCCTATATTCCTGTTATAAGTGAGATCATTTGATATTTTTCTTTTTCCTTTTGGCTTATTTCGCTGAGCATGATCCCTTCTAGTGCCATCCATGTTGCTGCGAATTGCATGTGTGTATCTTTTTTGAATGCTGAATAGTATTCCATCATGTATATGTACCACATCTTCTTTATCCAGTCATCTTAAATAGAAAGTGATTTTAAAGGAAAATAGTCAATCTGGAACAGGAACGTTCTACAAGTTCCTCCAAGGCAGGTCACTTACCTTTGTCACCTTTAACTTCCCTGAATTTGGCAAAGTATTTATCACTCTGGATAAGTTCAATGAATATTTAATAAGTTAATTAAAACCTACCTAAACACCTAATAACACAGAAAAGACAACTGGGTCTAAAGACAAGTCAGTGCTTGGATCTATGTCTAATGTTATCAATTTTCATTGATTACCTCTCCAGTAAATACACTAGGTGCTGGGGTTGCACAGACAATAAGACAAGGTGCTTATTCACTGAACCCACACCTGACCCTGCATGGGCTCTACCTGCTGATACCCTAACAACATCGCAGTGGACTGTGCTGAATGGGTACTGAGGGGGTGCAACTCAACAGCTGTGTCCTGTTGTTTCCTTCTAGGAGATGCTTTCCAGCATTTTCCTTCTCTCTCGAAATTAGATTCCCTCTGATGCCCTCACTAGTCTATGACTCTAGTAAAACTGGAAAAAAAAAAAAGAAATGCAAGCAAGCAAACAAGGACAGGGAAGAGGAGTTATACAAAGCAATAGTCTTTTTCCCCTGTGAGAATCAAACTGCTTCCTTAAAATACTGCAAGGAAAACTGCAGGCAAAGAAAAAATAGATTTCATTTCTTGGTCTAAAAAGTGTCATTCTGGCATCCACTGCCTTTGTGAGATAAGCTCTGCGTTGGCGGGGATGGGCATGTGCCAGAAAATTGAGGATGGGAGAGTAGTTTCCCAAGCTGTATTAATACTTCTTTTCGTGCTTTGCAGAGATTAGAACTTTTATCACTGGCTCACACACCTAAAAAATTGTATTAAGCTGTAGCTTTTTAGGGCCGAATGGACCCAAATTGTTCCCTTTCTCAGGATGCTGCGAGATGATGTGGCTGAACACTGGCAGGGGATGGCAACCCCTCTAGCGGGAAGGCTTCCCACGTTACTGGGAGGCATCTTCTCACTAGGCAACACCCTGGATTCCTGGAGACATCAGCCTTAAGGAATGGGACACTGGCTGTTTGGAGACAGGTTTTTGGGGAAAAAAAAAAAAAACAGGGATCACCAGATAATGCCAACTGAAAACACAGTCTAGGAGGTCAGGACAAGGTCAAGGGAGGTAAAATGGGGTCCAGGACACAGGCATGCGGGAACCAGGGGCAACAGGAGCCAGAGGGGGACCCAGACCAAGATGCAATGGTAGGAGAACACAGTCACTCAGGTGCAGCCACATCCCAAAAGCTTAGCACAGATCAGATTTCTGTCGCAGGGCTACATCCATGATTTTAATTATTCCTCTTAACAACTGCAGGAAGGATGATATAAATCGCAGGAAGGATGATATAAATTACTTGTTTATAGACAAGCAAGTAAGATCCAGAGAGATCAGAGCACTAATAGTCCTTCTAACTCTATAGCCCAGGAACTCAGCCATTCTCTTCTCCAGCGCCCTCCCCACCCATCCCCCTCCCATCATCACTTACAGGGGGCATCAATACTCTTGCCCAAGGGAACAGTCCCAGGAGCCATCATCCTGAATCTTATGTTCTGTCTCACAATACTGACAGGCCCTCTCAGACAGGGACAGAGCCTTACTGTTTTCTATTTCCCTAGCTCTACCTTCTAGAAAAGTGGACTCCATTTGTCACTTCAAGTACACCCACAGCACTCATGCTGGTAGGATGTCTGGGCACGGGCCGTCTGCTGGCCCAGGGCTAAGCAGAGAACTGTGAGCACCTGCTTGAACTCCTATAAATCAGAGCTCCTGTTGGCACTAAAACAAATGAAGCAGGCATTCACTATCCGTGAAGAACAATCAGACATCCCAAAGAGCATTAGGGGTTGGGATCCAACTAGACAGAAGGGTTGTTACCACCTGTCTCTGTGATGAGAACTTTTCCAAGCAAAAGAGTAAAAACCTTTGCCAAGGTTGACTCAATCCAGAGGAAGGGTCACTGCACCAGTGCCATGACCCACCTCTGGCCCCACATGTCACTGTGTCCAGAATGAGAAGAGGCCACATCAACGCCAACTGTGTTTGCACAGCTCTGACTTGAACCAGAGCAGGGAGAGACTCCTACAGGGCCAGAGTCCAGGGAGGTCCCTGGGGAAAGTGAGATTAGGAATGTTTAGGGATGAGTGGAAAGGAGGACGGGGCAGTAACAAGAGAAGACACGTGAGGCCAGGCACTCACAGGGGAGCTACCAGAGAGCTTTGGAAAGAGAGAAGAATGACGGAAGCCGGAACATGGCTCCCTCGAACGTCACTCTCAGGAATTAGCACAGAAGGATTAAGCCAGCCAAGAACAAATAAGAGCCAGACAAGTCCAAACACTGTCACCATTTGCATTTCCATAAATATTTCTGTCTCAGCAATGATAACATGACAATATTTCCAGGGAAAGCAAGGTGGTCTTGGGAAACAACTAGACTCCTTTGTCCTCCAGGTGTAGAAATCACACCCCCCATAGCAGAAAGCAGCCCAGTCCCTTTCTTTACAGGCAGAGTCTTCAGCCAGAGTGTAAAGCAGCCAGAAAATAAGTGCATTTATAGAAAATGTAGCTATAAACATCCTTTTAGATAAAAGGGAACCAAAGAGAAAATGCTAGAAAAGGAGCAAAAAAAAAAAAAAAGTATGCAGGAAAGCAATAGTGCAGATGCAAATTGCATATAAAAAGAATTTACTCAGACAAATGAGAAAAAGTATGACCACACTTAACTTGGTTGAAATGGACCAGGGATGAAGGTACCAAATTGTCAGACATCAGTGTGATGGGGTATAAGAAAATGTATCTGTCCCCTATGAATAAATTAGCACGCACTTGGCGACTTCAAACAAATGAAATCTGTTTCTCACAGTTCTGGTTCTGGAGAACAGAACTCCAAATTCCTATGTCTATCTAGGTCTTCAGGGTCAATTTCAAAGGTTGGTCTCAGGGTGCAAAAACAATAGGGTTTGTTTAGAAAGGTAGATTGCAATAATAAAATTTCTTTTTTTTAATATATATTTTTATTGTTATTTATGTCTTTTACATTTTGTATTCCCCTTGGGTAGCCCACAACCAATTCACCCGTGATCCATCTCCATGGTCCCTTGTGTTCTTTTCTATTCCATTTTGTGTGCTTTACCTTCCGGCTGATTGTCTCTCTCCTGTTTGGGTTCCTTATAGTCCTGTTATAAGTTAAACCATTCAATATTTTTCCCTTTCTTTCTGGCTTATTTCACTGAGTATGATCCTCTCTAATTCCATCCATGTTGCTGCAAATTGCATGTGTTTATCTTCTTTGAATGCTGAATAGTATTCCATTGTGTATATGTACCACATCTTCTTGATCCAATCATCTATTTTTGGACATCTGGGTTGCTTCCATGCCTTTGCTATTGTGAACAGTGCTGCAATGAATATACGGGTGCATGTATCCTTTCAGATTAGTGTTTTTGTATCCTTTGGTTAAATTCCCAAAAGTGGGATTGCTGGGTTGTATGGAAGCTCCATGTTTAGCAGTTTGAGGAATCGCCATACAGCTTTCCATAGTGGTTGGACCAGTTCACATTCCCACCAGCAGTGTAGAAGAGTTCCTTTTTCTCCACATCCTTTCCAGCATTTGCTGTTGCCTGTATTTTTAATGTGTGCCATCCTCTCAGGTGTGAGGTGGTATCTCATAGTGGTTTTGATTTGCATTTCCTTGATTATAAGTGATGTT
>PVIJ01019387.1:0-23700 GCA_004024925.1 Scalopus aquaticus
TTGCGGCACTGTTCACAATAGCAAAGGTATGGAAGCAACCCAGATGTCCAAAAATAGATGATTGGATCCAGAAGATGTGGTACATATACACAATGGAATACTATTCAGCATGGAAAGAAGATAAACACATGCAATTTGCAGCGACATGGATGGAATTAGAGGGGATCATACTCAGTGAAATAAGCCAGAAAGAGAGAGAGAAATATCGAATGGTTTCACTTATAACAGGACTATAAGGAAACCAAATAGGAGAGAGACAATCAGCGGGGGGGCGGGGGGAGGAGGCGGAGGGAGGGAAGGAAAAGGGCACAGAATGGAATAGAGAAGAGGGCAGGGGACCATGGAGATGGATCGCGGGTGAGTTGGTGGTGGGCTACCCAAGGGGAATACAAAATTTAAAAGACATAAATAACAATAAAAATATATATTTAAAAAAATTATAAAGACATGGATATAAACTATATAATAGTTTATATGAAACTATAAAACTATAAAATACATTGAAAATAACTGTTAGTAAAACAAAAATATACCCTACTGAATGAGAGAAATTATTTGCACTTAACACCTCTAACAAAAGGACTGCTCTCCAAAATATATAAAGAACTCATGTGACTTAACAAGAAGAAAATAATTAAGCCAGTCAAAAATGGGCAGAAGAGCTAAATAAACATTTCTTCAAAGAAGACATACAGCTCCCCATCAGGAAAAGCAAATCAAAATCAGTGAGATACCATCTCACACCAGTGACAATGGCACACGTCAAAAAGACCAGAAACACAAGTATTGCTATGGAGAATTATGGAAAACTTATAAACTGTGGGAATGTAAACTGGTTCAACCCCTTTGGAAAACAATATAGAGCTTTCTCAAATTATTAAAAATGGTCTACAATATGGCATAGCAATTCCACTTTGAGGAATCTACCTGAAGAATGTAAAAAGTCTAATTTGCAGGGATATATGCAGACCTATGTTTTTGTTTAGCCCAATTTACAATACCTAAGTTATGGAATGGACCTAGGTGCCCAAGGGCAGAGGAGTGGATCAGAAAAATGTGGCATATCTACACAATGGCACACTGCTCAGCTACAAAAAAGGATGAATTCCTAGCATTTGCAGCAACATGACAACTGGCTAGGATAATGCTAAGTGAAATAAGTCAGAAGGAAAGTAATATTTAAAGAATATAGTTAAATATCATAATAAAATACCTAAAAATGAATTTCATTTTATGTATCTAACTAATTTGGGGTATTACAGTAAAGTATATATCAAAGAGCACTTTTATTTGAAAACTCTTGGGCTGGGAATAACTGGAAAATAATTCCCATCCTTTATGGGAGAAATAGGAAAAGAAATATTCATTCCTAGCCAATTATTGCCTAAATCAACAATAAATACACATCTCATTTCAATGCACATTATTTTCTAATGAAGAAAAGACATAAACAACATACTGAAAATATGTATGCAAAATAGAAAAATTAAGTTAATACAATTAGGACATAGCAAAGGTGACGCTTAAACACAGCAGCTCTAATTTTGATTATGCAATATAAATTAATAACTTTTTACCAACAAAAGGCACATTTTATATTTTAGCGTAGTTTCATTTTATTTATTAATAGTGTTCATCCACCACACAGTAAGTATGCATTGACTTTCCTAAGGAGCAACATTTTTTGTACTTTGAAGTGAGCCTATTTGTTGATTTATGGTGTGATTCTGAACGTAACTGACTTAACTACTTACTCTTAGGCTTTGTCTTTTCTTGATGGCAAACCATTAGAAAAGTGGAATGTTTTAATCAGTCAACCAATTTTTTCCCTATACAACAAATGTTGCTAAAAATAGGCAACACTAATAAGTACAAGTGGAAAGAAAAAGAGGTTTTCTGGTCTCCACCAGGTGAGAAGTTATTAACTTCTTGCTGTGACTTTGTGATATGGGATTTTACCTTTGAGAAAGCAGAGGAGACCTCTGAGTTATGTTGACTAGCGCAATACAGGATTATAATTGTGTGAATGTGTACTGATGTGCTCATTACCTACCATGTGTCAGGTACTATTTTTATATTTGTCATACATGTATCATCATTAGTTTTCAGCCATTGCAAGTTTTATTATTATTATACAATAATAATATTATTGTATCATTTCCATTATGCAGTGAATGAAATTGAGTTGTGGAGAAGTTAAGCAACTTGTGCTTGACAAATACAGTATTCAAACTGAGGCTCTTTACTCAATTAAACTCTATTTCCTCTATTAGTTGGCATGAAAAAGAAAACAAGAGACACCACCACTTTATTACTCTGAATAGAAAAAAAAATTGCTTACACTTAAAATGGGAAAATGAATTAATGTTAAGCTGTTCTTTTGCCCCTTTGGTCATCTCTTGTAGACCTCACTGCTGCTTTGTTTTTTTTTTTTTTTTTTTACCATTTTCATCTACTATGATTTCATTGTGTTCGCCAATGAAATGAAATCAAGAGACATAGATAAGTTAGAGTTAGTGATTCTTCCTCCTAATTTGAAGATGAGGCTAGAGTAGAAGTAGAAAGGAGCCCGTTATTTTCCTTCTGCTAGAGCCATACTTGTCATTCAACTTCATTCAAGTATTCATCCAGCAACATAAGTGGAGGAAATAGTTTGATCAATCAGAAACCTTGTTTGGTGAATTAACTTGATCCTTGAGCTAGACTTTAATTTTATTGACTTGACCATTTTCATTGAAAATTAAAAGTATATATTTTTAATGGCATGTAGACCCAGCTGGCATAAGGGAATCTCATTTATAATAGTAAATCTCAGAGTTCTTCACTGTTTCAAGTAAAGGTCTATGACAAAAAATAAATTAAAATGAATTTATTTTTAATGTCTATAAGTGACTATGCACTTGCAGACATTAAAAAGGGACAGTTTCTATATGCTGGCTTAAATATAATTTTATAATAAGTATTGAAGTTTTTAAAATACTTGTCACATCTTCACAAACAATAGCAGCAACAAAATTAACTTTTCACCGTAATCTCTGGAATTTATTAGATAATTGTGCTCTACAATAATGAATTTAAAGTTTCAGTTATCCAAGATTATTTGCCAGAAATAATGATTGTTAAAGTTGGTTTTGTCAGAAATTTTGTGTGTTCCTTTTACTAGCATGTCCTTTACAAAAGTAAGTAATAATGGATAAAACAATTTATTTTTAATGCCACATATGTTCCATTTGGTGCAGTAGTTCTTAACTCTGCAAGCATTCTAGAATCCCCAGAGAGATTGTAAAACATAAGAATTTTTGGGCTCCACCTTAAGACATCCTGATTTAATTGATGAGAAATGGAGTCTTAGTATCAGAATTCAAAACAAATACTCCTCAATTGAGGATTGGACACAGTGGTTCAGAGGGCAATTTTTCATTTTTCCAAAAGGAGAATGACTTGTTTGAAAGGTTAATAAGATGTTATGATCAGAGTTGTAATCAACAATTGGCTTTATTTTTTTCTTCCTACAAAGGAACATCCCAACTAAGAAAATGTACACTAATGGGATTAAAGGAAAAATGCATATTGAGTGTTTAGTCAAATAATTAATTAAATCCTGTAATTGTGGCATCACTCAATTGAGACAGAAGTTACATCAGAATCAAAAGACGGGCCTTCCTGGTGGTGCAGTGGTTAAGCTCTGCGCTGTGGAGCTGTTGGCAGCAGTGATGCGAGTTAGATGCCTGGACAGGGAGATTCCCACATGGCGCAGCAGACCTCTCTTGGCTCTCCCGCTGCTCCCCTCCGCAGTGTGTTTTCATCTATCTGCCTGTTCTGATCCCCACTCTGTCTCTGATGATCTCTCTCACTGCCCCACGCCTCTGCCTGTACCCCAGCTTTAAAAAAAAAAAGAATCAAAAGCCATTGTTTTGATTTTTTAATAGTGTTAAATCATATGAGGAACCAAAAAAAAAAAAAAGTCCAAGTTAGATCGACTGAATAAGGACAAAAGGAAAGCAGAATGGAGTGTTATTTTCATGATTAAGAAGAAGATTCTACTTCATCTCCTCTTAATCTTGGTTACTGACCAGACTAAATCATTTGCTTTCTCTTTCTTTCAGCTTCTTTTTATTCTTACCCATTCCTTAGCATTTTTATTATATAAAGTCTCTGCTCATTGTCAACTGAGATTTTTTAGAGAGGATGACCAAAAATTTTATGTCAGCGCAGTTGGATGAATGAACCCAACTTTTCTGGAATATTTTTCCATTTGGACATTGAATTACTTCACACCTATTGTGAAAGACAATGCTGGATGCTCACCAAATCCTTTTTCATTTTCTTTTCTGTCAACGTGTCCAATCAAAGTCACCAGGAACATACCTAGAGTTGAACAAGATGGGTTTATTACTCTATGTAGTGAGATATAAAGTACACTATGAGATTTTTCACTGTGAGATTTTTCAGTTTAGTACATGGAGTGGTGGTCTACAAAATGATATGCCCATGTCATAATCCCCAGAACATGTGAATATTACTTTATTAGGAAAAGTGTCTTTGAAGATACAATTGCATTAAGGATTTTGAGAAAGATATCATCCTGGATTGTATGGTTGGCCTTAAATTTAATGATGTGTTATATATGAGACAAATGAAGGAGAGAGGGTGATGTGACATGAAAACAGAAAGGGAAGCGATGCAGTCACAGGCCTCAAACCAAGGAATTCCAACACCTGTCAGAAGGTAGAAGATGTAAGGAACAGATTCTACCCTAGAGCATTCAGAAGAAGGTTAGCTCTACTTATACTTTGATTTCAGACTTCTGGTCTTCCTAATTTTGAGAGAATAATTTTCTATTTTGAGGGGGTCACGTGATAATGTATTATAGCAACTGGGTGACATTAATACACTCAAGAAAGAATATAGAAAAAACCTACTTGGGTTTTGAGTGGGATTTGGGGGATAGGACAAAGAAGAAAGTGGATCTAGAATGGATGATGTCAGAAAGCAGAGATTATTATATGATTGAATACCTCAATAAATTTTATGTATAGGAAGGAAGACTAGGGTAATGATAAAGCCATGATTTGTAAAGAATTACCAATTACTTATTTTGTCCAAGAGAAGTATTTGGTATTATGTTGATGCCACAATGAACTGGCATTTATTTTTGCTCAGGTAAAAGTATGAAGTACCCTTTCTTTGTTTCATTTTATTATATTCTCAGAACAACTTTGTCTGAAGTTGGCATTCTATTGCCTTGTTTATGTCTGGGGCGGGGGAGAATGGAAGAGTGCCACATCAGATTTTTATTACCAGTAATTTCTCTATTTCTCTACCTTGGTTTCTTCAATAATCAGTCCCACAACTGACATTCCTTCTTCTGCCTTCTGGAGGCTCTAACTGATTGGTAGTTGGGAGATAAGTTCATGCAGAATTGAGCTCTGGCATTTCATTGAAACTGTTCAGCATTGAGTTTGTTTTGTTTTCATATTTGTTGAGAGAAAAAGTAGTAATTTAGAGTTTAAATTGAGTTCTGGTACTTCTTTTATTGAGGTAACATTGGTTTACAATATTGTGTATGATTTAGAGGTATAGGATCACCCCTTTCAGGTGTATGTGACCACCCCACACACATCGCCAGTGTACCAAAAGTCCTCCACCATAGTCCATTGTTACCCCACCCCACTTTTTACTCTCCCTTTAACCTCCCCTCTGTTAGCCTCAACTCTTAGGGTTTGTTATTGATTTTATCTGATCCTTTTTAAAATTTCTCTATATGTTACATATAAGCAACACTATCTGGTATTTTTTTTTCCTCCTTCTGACTTAATTCATTTAGCACAATCCCTTCCAGTTCCATCCATGTTGTCACGAAAGCCAAGGATTTTTCTTTGTTGTGTGTGTGTGTGTGTGTGTGTGTGTGTATCAATATATGAGTTGTATTACATTGTGTATATATATCACATCTTTCTAATGCACTCAAATGTGTTTTGGGCTCTTAGATTGTTTCCATAGGTTAGATATTGTAAATAGAGCTGCAATGAAAATAGAAGTGTATATATTCCTTCAAATTAGTGTTTTTGCACTCTTTTGGTAGATACTTATGAGTGGAATTGTTAGATCATATAGTAGATCTATTTTTAATATTTTAAGAAATGTCCATCCTGTTTTCTGTGGGGGCTGGATCAGTCTGCATTACCACTATCACTACATAAGGGTTCCTTTTTCGCCACTCGCTCACCAACACTTGTTTCTTGTCTTCTGATATGGGCCATCATTTAATAAAATGCTAGTATGAGGTAGTATCTCAAGGTAGTTTTGATTTACTTGACAATAGTGATAGATGCATATTTTTTCACGTGTCTGTTGTCATTTGTACGTCTATTTTGAAGAAGTGTCTATTTAGCTCTTCTGCTCAATTTTTTTATTGGGTTGTTTTTTTTTTGTGTGTGTGTTGAATAGTATGAGTTCTTTGTAGATCTCAGATATCAGCCCTTTATCAGATGAGTGTTGTGAAAATATTTTTCCTATTCAGTATTGTGTCCTTTTGTTTTAGTGATAGTTTCTTTCACTATGCAGAAACTTTTCAGTTTCATGTAGTCCCAATTTTTATATTCTCTTCTGTTTCTCCTGCTGTTGGAGATGAATCCACATCATTGAAGCCTGTGTTGTGGGTTTTTACCTATCTATATTTTCCTCTTTCCTTTACGGTTTTAGGTCTGGCAGCCAAGTCATTTATTCATTTTTGACTTAATTTTTGTGTATGGTGTAAGACGGTCATCTAGTTACATTCTTTTGCATATGGTAGAATAGGTTTTTGAGGATAAGAACAGGATTTTAGCATTGGTGTTAAGTCTGAGATGTCTGTTAGACATCTCTGTATTAAAGTGAGCACTCAAAATTTAGCTCTATTAATACAATATTTTTAAAAGCTTATGTTTGCTTAATATGTTATTCTTTCTTTCAAAGACACTGTGATCATCTTGAAGACAGGGATGATATATTAGATTCATCCTTTGTCATTCACATTGTTAAGTAAAATTTTGAAGCCCATAATTTCTCTACGGTAAGTATGTTGATTGATTATGTAACAATCAGATGAATGCATAATAAACCAGACAAGTAAATTATGTTTCATATAGACTTTTTAAAAATTCAATTTAGGGGTGTTTATACTCTCTGTTAGCAGCTTCATGTGCCTTATTATTCAAAGAGCACAAGAAAAACTAGCTTGGCAGATAGCATAAAGCTCTCTAGCAATTAAACCCTGTATGGAAAATGTTACCAGAAGTGATCCTGTATAATACATGCATTTACAGGAAGAATCTCATTTGTATTTAGTCTGCACTTCAGCTCATTCACAATGAGAACTCATCTTAAAAAGCTATAGCCGAGAAATATGCCAGAGACCCAGGGACTGTGCCCAGTTCACAGGGATCCTGGCAGGACCAGGCATGTACCAATAATGTTTTCTGCATCTTGTAAATTTAATGATGGGATTTTATTACCAAACTAAGTATTTAAAACCAAATTATAATGAAATGAAATAGCTGAGATAAATAACCATTTATTTAAAAGTGTCTTCTGTGTGTTCTAGTAGTTTATTGGTTTTTTTGCTATCCATGAATATTAAACAATAGTTTGATTCAGGAAAGATATAATCTGTGACCTTGTGAACCTAAATGGAAACACTACCTGTGGGTTCCAAATTAAACTGCTTTCTAATTGCTTCACCCTTTGGCATATAGAACCCCTATCTCTACAGGTAAATAATACATACTGCTTGACTTCATTTAGCTTGGCCCTGAGAGAAAACAAATATAAGGAAATCGTGCTCTGATTTTTCACCTTTCCGTTGGCCAAGATAACTGAGAATGAGCGCTCAGAATAACTGAAAAGAAATAACACAAAGATTCTATTCTTATACAATATAGGAAAATGAAATGCATATGATGTCATTAAATATAGATTGTTATTCTTAGCTAGAAGTTTATCAATTATGTTCAGATGTAGCATTTCATGGTTAGTCTGTTAGTTCAGCTCTAGGTAGGAGGTTCATACTGAAACCACAGTTGAATCCAAAGATGTGATCTAGTCTTAGATACACTGGGATATTCCTCATGTTGATATATGTGTCTCAAACATCTGACTAAAGTCTGATGTAAAAGCATATGTTCATGCTTTCCTTTGCTTATGACATTATAGAAAGTTCTCATGCATTGGGGCAGGATAAAATTTTTGCCCACTCTGTATAATATTTTCTAAGTTATAGAGTTTGATTTATTTGAAGATTAGTTGGCTTTGTCAGTTTAGAATTAATTTAAAAATGGTAATAATAACTTAGTTTTTTGTTGGTACTTGACTTTTTGTTTTCTGGGAGAAGAGATTTTTTTTCTTGGCATGACTTTTTAATTGGAATGAAGAATTCATGTAGGCCCCTGGGTTTGTGGGTGGGGGTAGTGTGGAAGATGTACCCTTTCAGAGGACACATTTCTATATTTTCTGATGCTTTGCAAACTGAGGCTACTGTTCTAAAAAAAGCAGAACCTTTATAAGAAATCAGTGTTAACAGAGCTACCTTTCTCTTTACCTTCTGCTGAATTTTGTTGTCTTTGTCTGGGGAAAGGGTAAAAGTCCTGCAATAGCAATTATAATCAAAATGAGTCATAGTGCTAAAAGGCAAAGTTGCTTGTCTACATTTACAGTACATGCGTCATTTCAATGATTCTTAATTAATTAGCAATATCACCATGGTATTTCATTACCGTCACAATTCTATTATGTTAGAGAATATTTTTATTTAGATTCTTTTGTGTGAGTTGATAAAAAGCTCTTTCTGTAAAATAAACTTCATATTACAATATCATTTATTTTTAATGAAATTTTAAATACCTCTAAAAGATACTTGTGTAGAATAATGTCCAGGTATAGCCCCAAAATTGTACATATTCAGTACTGTGATTGTTGTTGGTCGCGACCAAATATGTTCTCTTTTTATGGTTTATGTTCCAGTTAAGTACAACTAAATTTCCTAACACAGAAGCGTTTTTTTTTTTTTTTGGTCAGGATACAATGACCAAATAACTAATAAATGTTTTACCTTTCTATATTGGCTTAGCAATACACAGGCGGGAATAAACAGGATTTCAATAGAAATCTTTCACTGAAGCAATTATTATTTCAACCTAATCATATTAGAAGTACAGCTATTCAACTTCAAAAGAGTAAATCACTAGTTGGATTGGAAAGAACAAAAGTACATCATTTCTGGCATCTATAATTATTTATAAATCTATAAATTATAAATCCACCTTTCCCATTTACTAGCCAAGCTTAATGAAAACTCAAGTATTTATTTCATATTAGTTGAGCTCATATTAATTGTTGTTTGCCAAAGAGGCAAGGTGGTTCACTTTCCATTGATACTCTTGATGAAGTCTAGACCCAGATGACTTTAGAAATGTTGAATCCAATGGGTCCACTACCCCTTCATGGGGAATATATCCTCATACTTTCACTATATTAGCCATCTGCTCTCTTGTCCTTTTAAGCCCCTAAATTTCAATTATTGTGTAGGAATCATACTAGTCCAGATGCCAACTTTTCAACTTCCTACAGAAACAATACTGGGAAAATGTACTCCTGTGAAATAGCTGAATAGAGTGAGTGATATCACAGCAAGGGGCTTTCTGGATGACACTAGTGGTGATGTTTTCCTGAATTACTTTTCTACCTTCTGCTGAATTTTGTTGACTTTATGCAAGAAGTATTATCATTATTTTTTTATTACTTTTTTTCTTTTTTTGCTCTGCATGGATATGAGTAAGGGTAGAACAAATTGTTTGGCAAAGTTAATGAGAGGGTTGAGTGCAACTCTTGTTAGAGTAATGGAGTCTATGGAGTTGAGGAGGGGATTTGAAGGTTCTTGGTCATAAAATGTGGTATATATAAATAACTTCTTTCATATATGCTCTGATATTTCTAGCAAATTTAACATTGCTCAATAACTCATGTCATGCATGTGTCCTTCTCTGAATAAAAGTTGAGAGCAGAAAAGTCCTCCCTTATTTGTGGGAGATACTTCCCAAGACCTCTAGTGGATTCCTGGAACTGCAGATAAAAATGAAACCTATAAATACAGTTTTTTTAAACATATATATTACAATGTTTAATTTATTTAAGCACAGCAAGTGATTAAAACAATGACTTCATAAAATAGAACAATTATAAAAATATACTAAAATAAAAGTTATATCAATGTGGTCTCTTTCTCTTGCTCTTAAAATATCTTCTTGTATTTAATATTTTCAGACCTCAATTGACTAGTAGTCAATTGGTCATGATCAGTGATACCTCAGATAACGGGGTACTATTGAACAGAATAAATGATGTTAGCATTATGCTAGAGTGAAAAACCTTTTGGCAATATCAAGTGAGAACTAAAACAGACTAACCAACAAATAGAATTTATTTTTATTGTCCATGTAATTATAATTGGAGATGCACACCAAAATATATTGCCTGCCTAGTTCACCATCAGGAATAACTCCCAGCAATGACCCTTGACTGCCATTTTAAGAAATGATTAAACTGTTAGACATATCCAGAATATTTTGCTCCATTCTTTCAGTGTGAGCATTTTTTTTTTCTGGGTTTCATGAAGCATGATGATGGCAGGAGACAGTGTGGTCAGATTCCAGTTTATAGACAATGAATCTAGACCTCTTGTCAGAAAAAAAAAAATACTGGCATTGGGGAACACTTCAAGCTAGTTTAGGGAAAAAGTCTACAGCATTTGTAAAATTCTACCCCCAAAATTGTTCTATATAATCAGTGTAGATTCTTCACCAACACTATATATTTTCACTTTTAAACCAAAGCTATGCATGTAAAATGCTATTCAATTTTGAATATTATAATATGAACCAATTCCAGGCCATTAGAATTACCTAAAAATCACTGATATTTCTCAAATACTTTGTTCACAGTCTTATGAAGACTCCATGAAATCTTACCTTCTATTAGAAATCAACTCTGACACTTGTCTTGTCCATCCTTCATATGCAAATAGTTGAGTGATGCAGTAATTAGACATTTTAGTAACTTTTTTTTTCCTCTTCAATGGAAAGATATGTAACTTTTAGTTGAAAAAACACAATAACTGCATTAATATAGGTCTCCAAATATATTTCAATTCAATGAAACTAATATTTGTTAAATGCCTTATATTTTATGCAAGGTGCTGAAATAATTTAGCAATTTAGGAAATCTAAATGAAGTGTCTCATTTTTCAGCTATTTTTGCAGAATTGATTCAGATTTGTAGAATCTCAAAAAATCTTTTATAACATGTAACTTGAAAGCTTCTCCATGAATGTTCTCTGTGATCCATTCTTATCAACCATGATGGTCTAACAAGCACAACCTTTGATTTCTTTCCCATTCATGATCATTTATATGGATGCTGCAAAAATTACGGCTCTTGCCCTCCTGATATATCTTAGCTCCTGAAATTTATCATGTGAAGAAGTGGCACTGAAGCAGTTTCTGGTCTTTAATGAAAGATACTTTAAAATGTATATACTCTTAAGAGAGCACTTCTTTTCAGAAACGCTACAAAAAGTATATTCTGTACAAAAAGTATATCTATAGGGCATCTAGGATATGCTATCCTGGTGAAAGAAAAGTGATTTTATGTGACTTAACCTGTCAGAACTTAGTTTGTCAGAATTGAATCTGCATTACCAGTATCCTTTAAACCTGTATGGCAAGAGCTTCCAAATGCATGTCATAGTAGCCTTTCTATTAGAGATTTCTTCTTCTTTTTTTTATTTGAAGATTTATTTTTTATGTATTTATGCATATAAGAGCTGGGGTGTAGGCAAGAGGTGTGGAAGGTGAGAGAATTCATCAGAAACAGAGTAGGAAGCAGAACAGGCAGATCCACCAAAATACACTGCTGAGGGCAGCAGTGGGCAAGACAGGAGAGGTCTGCCTTGCCACGTGGGTTATCTCTCTGGCCAGGGATCAAACTCATACCACAGTGGCTGGTGATAGCTTGATAGCGCTGAGACTTTTACCTTTGTGCCACCAGGGTGGCCCTAGAGATTTCTTCTTTAACTCCATATTGCAAATAATAATAAAGTCCTCTTGACTAGGTGACTAACTTTCAGTTAATGGTGAAATGTTAAAGTTGACTTCAATCAAGAATACCAATTTATTCCATCAAGAATACCTTTGAAAATTTTCATTGAGAATTTACATGGAAATAAAATACACATAATATTGCCCAAGAAATTCCTGAAGTTGTATGTGTTCATTGCCTTCACCAGGTTTTTAATGTACTCCATTAAATTCTCTAAAATACTGAGTAGAACCAGTAAAATATTCTGATTTAACACTGTAACTAATTTGTCAAATACAGGCATTGTAAAAAAGATCTCATCATGAAATATCTTGAAGAGGTACCAATTATATTTCTCTTGATTATTTTTTACCTAGAGTAGTCTTTTAGCATATAGGCTCTGGACCCCAGACTCTGCTTTCTTCATGGTATTTATGTTAAGTAGAGTCAGTTCAAGATTCATGTAGAGACTGTTTGTCAGAGCATAATTGCTTGCAAGTTTATGTTGAATTTTCAATTATCCTGCTTGCAATTTATTGCCTCCCTCCCAGTGTATTTTTTTAATAAGACATATTGGTAACTACAAGATGTTAAGATAGCAGAAAATAGGCAGAGAATAAGAAAAAGTTCAACAACACTTATTAACAGAGCCTAGAACTATTCAGTAGCAATCCTGGCCTTATATTTCACTCTCATCATCAATATAAACTCAAAAGGAATACAACACAATGCAAATAATATCCAGTGTTGATATTGAACTATATGTTATCTAGTTATCAATAGCCTGAGCTTATCTAGTAGAAATATATTTTTGTGTATAGGATAGTGGCATTGAGAGGAAATGCTGAAGAAATAGAATATGAGGTTTCTTCCTCTTATGCAGCTGAAGACCATAAGATATAATGGGATTGTGATATATTTAAATTAAAGAGAGGAGATAATTTATTAATATACATTATTAGTCACCAATTTATCAGAGTAACTCCTGGATGTACATGTAACAAAAACAAAACAAAACAAAACACCCACTTCTTACATTATTACTAAATGGATAGAAGAAATTCAGCTCAAAAATATTAAGCACTAATTGATTATATGGTGGATACTTAGAATATAACATTGCATAATACAGAAAATCTTGTTGGTGACACTTACAGCTGCTTGGGGGAATTGATCTCATCCTGACTAAATAGACTGAGAAGGTGAGGCAGCTTCAGCTATTCATTACTTCAACTTCCTGGAATAAAATCTGGCATTGCATTCCTTAAAAAAATACCTATGGTCATATTTTCTTTTTGGAGTTGGTTAGAAAAACATATAAATCAGACACCTGAAGTATGCACACAGAATTCTTGAAACCATAAAAACAGGGATTTTCCTTAATTTGCATCTAATAAAATAGAAAAGCAACCTATTTGACAGAAAGTGGGCTTCCTGAAGGCTCCTGCAGATTCATGCTCTGCTCCACACAGTGCTGTACATTCAGAGTAACTGGCTGTGTTGACATGTTGCAATAAATGGGGTTCTACTGTTGCTACTGCTGCCACTATCAACTAAGGGAGGATTTCAAAGATACATTTTCCAGGACTAAGATTGCAAGGCTAAGAACTTAGTTCTGGTGGTTGATGCTGGCAAAATACAGGTAGCTCTTGATAGCTCTTGATCTGGAAGGATCATCCTTGGATGTCTGAATGCCTCTGAGGAACTTCCAGGCATAGTTGCAAAGTGTTTTTCACAATCTCAAAACTGCATCATTGGTGGAAGGTGGATATGGTTAATCATTTACTTTGATAAAAATAATTATTGGTCTCCTGTATTTTCACCTTGTCTAGTTCATACTTTTTAAAGAAGCTTCTCTTGGGATTCAAGAAACTTCTATTTATGATAATAAGCATTTTGCCTTATTATATGCGTTAGGTATGTGCAAAGTGAGACAGATAAGAAGTCATTTTAGTCATTTTAGTTTTAGTCTATTTTATGAGGGTTTTTTCCCCCTCTCATTTTCTTTATTTTATTTCAGGAGGCTACTTGTGTTTCTGCTTTATTGGTAGAGCACAACTTACTAAGAAACAAAATGTGGAAATGGTATAGAAAAGCATTAAGGATTTTATCCTCAAATAAGCAATCCTAAAATGTATTGTGCACCTGGACATAGTGGAACAAAAATTATGAATATATGCATGTTTCTAGCATTTTCTTCCCCCTCATCCACCACCTGATTCTACTTAACCTCTGAGGGTATATAGTGGAGAGTATTTAATACTTAATGATGCACAGACATGAAGAAATTGGGAGGATTAGAAAGATACCTTGGCATGGGACTGAAGTAGTAGGGGCTAGGGAATCTTTAAGAAGAGAGGTTGGAAAGCAACTTTGGTGTGAGAAAATTGGCTTGGTAAGAGGACTTTATATAGTGTAACTCTTGTCTATGTAGACTACTTTTGATATTCATTAGATTATACTATAAAAATTTAACTTTAAAACAGTGTTTGATCATCAGAACTGGGTTTTTTAAATTATTGTGTCATTCCAAGAGGCTGGATCAAATGAATAACTGCTTGCTGAGTGATCTATCTGAAGATAACTTTACTTAATTTAATATCCTTTACATGTATTTCACCTCAGTGGTTTTCCTTAAGTTTATGGTGGGTTTCTCAGAAACAAAGCCTGACCAGGGATTCACATTTACTTGGATTTATGGAGGGAGTACTGTTCATTGAAAACTCTATGGAGGGAGTGAAGCAGAGTAGGGGAGGAGAAAGAAACAAGGAAAGTTGTAGCATTAGGTCTTGGTCTGAAAAATTGGGGTGGTTCTGGACTTTTAATTGCAGATGAGTTGATCCCTATACCATAATCACTCAGTCATGGGGTGTGCTAAAGAAAAAATTACCCATGACACTTGTTAAAGACCATAGGCAGACTTTTTAAGGGAGGCACTACAATGGGGTTTTGTAACAGGGGAGAGAGACAGGATTCAACTCCTTCCCCAACAAAGACAAGTGGGAATTCACAAACTAGGAACAAGGAAGGGGTCAGTGGGTGAAAGACTACAAGGCATAAGGGAGGATTCTTGCTATTCTGACTTTAGCGTAATTCTTGCTAAAGTCAGGCCAGGCCAGGGAGAAAAGATATCAAGGTGTGGAAGATATGGAATTTGATGAGTTAGAGGGTGGTCAGATACCAAGGTAATGGTTTTCCCCAACCTGACTGTTCATGATTTGTATTGAAACAGGATTATTCAAGGACACAGAGAGAGAGAGGTCTAAGGTCATTTTAGTGGAGCAGAAGGTCAGAGAGTCTGATCAAAGCTTGGTCAGTAGAGAGAGACTTTGTTAGTTGTTGCATATCCTCCCTGGGTGAAGTGACTTCCTCTAGCCCACCACAGATTTCTGGAGGAGGAGAGACTCTCTGAACCCTTAGCAACAACCACTTATAGCAGCTAAGTAATGGATGCATCACATAGGTAAAGGGAATTGGGTTTATGCAGAGATAGGATTTGAATTTACAAGAATGGATACTACATGAGGTGGATGAGGTTAGCATTTACAGTGGGCAATTTGAAGATGTAAAATAATTCTTCTAATGTATATAGCTACTGCCATGTTTAGTAACACGTTATATGAAAGCATGTCTGTGATCCAGGCAGTGTTTATCCTTATGTATTGTCCCAAAGGAAATTAAAAGTATAAGTTATTGGGGAGGGTTATTTTAAAGTCTACAAAGCTTTTGTCTTTAAAAGTGAGACTATTCAGGAAAAAAACATTTGCCTAGAGCAGAAGAGAACCTCTCAATTATTGATCTGAATACAAGTACTACTAATATATATTAGGAAGGGTGCAAACTTTGGAGTCAAAAGGACTTCAGTTTATTGTCATCTCTGATGCTGATAAACTTGGGCATTACCTTTGCCATTTGCATTCCGCAGCTTCATCATTTGTACCAATTTCAGCCTATTCAGTTGTGGAAAGTCAATGAGATTATAGATCTAATAGGCTAAGCACAGAGTAAATGCTCAGTGATTTTCACTATTTCACATAACATACCATACTGGGATTACTTGGGGCTAGATGTGGTAGAGTCTCAACTTGAATGATCTGAGAATACTGGATATCTGTATGAGTGAGGATATTGTTATGTAGAAACGGCCTACTGAATCCACCCATTGCCCTGTTGTGCCTAGTTCAGAATGTACAGAGATTGTATAAGTGTGATGAACATTGCTACCTCCATAGAGAATTAACTATGAGTAATGCACTTTAACTGACACTGTCTCTATTCTTTATATAAAAATTACTTCCAATCACCTCAATTTTACATATAAGGGAAATTGGCTCAGAAACTTCAATGTATTTGCCCAAACTAAAAGAGCCATGAAGTGTCACGATATAAGATCTTGATTTATTTGGACGAAGGCAAATGTTCATGTTAATTTTAGAGTAAAAAACTGAGGGCAAATTGAAATCCACGATCTTGGCACTTGTTTTCTGCTCTGTTAGCAAGCTATTACCCAGCCCTAATCTCAGTACATGTCCTCAGTGACATAAAAATGGGATGGAGGCTAATTAGAATGTAACTGAAAAGTAATTTTTTATGACCTATTGTGTCCAGGGTGACTCCAATCCTCTCATTCCAGCTTCCCTAAGTGCTTGGGAATGGATGTGCTCTGGCTCCTTTTAATTTGTTCTAGTTTCTCTGTGATTTACTCTGCACCTTCCACCCATTTACATCAACCATAAAACTATAGGTTAGAAGCATCAATTAAAAGTATTTTATGATTATTTTGTGTTATACAAATGATAGCTGTTCCATGCATGCACTGTACAAAGATTCCTTATTTTGAATGTAAAAACAAAAATTTTTAATGTGTATAATGCTAGTAATCTTAGCTCTATTCCATTTTTCACGTTGCTTTATGCTGTTAGACAACTCTGTGTGGTGGGAGATATTAGGAAGATGGGATATTTGGCTTTAATTATTTTCAGTGTGAATGTTTATTAGTCTTTTATCTATTTTTATTAGTCTTTTATCTATTTTTCACCATATTATAAACTTTACATATAAATAACTCATATTAGTAAAGCTTCTGATATAATTATCTTATAATTAGGGCTTACTTGCTGCTTTTTTCCATAGTCCAACATAGCATCAGGAAAGTTCAGTGCTAGCACAGTAATTATAAAATCTAGTTTCTCAAAATATATTCCAGTACTCTGGATTCTAACCATCCTCACCTTACTCCCCAAATAACCAAATGTTTGCATGCTTATGTAAACTATGAGAGAAATGAATTTCAAAGGTTTCTTCCAAGAAGCTATCACTTGGCTAACTCCCTCTGTAATTCTTTAACAGGGAACATAGGCTGTTTCAGTTCTCAAATTCATCTTGTTAACAATCCTTTCATTCCACTCCACCCCTTTTCAGCTTTCATGGAGCATCTTGTGAAACCAGTTGTGCAATAATTTGGGAAAAATGATCTATTCAGATATTTATGTTTTCAGATAAGGAAACCAAACTCTGAAGAAGTTAAATAATAGCCATTATGAGACCACAGTACATCCATATAGTCTTCACTTTTGTTGTTAAACTCTCACTTATAACTTGGGCTTAGGGTGAACAGTTAGACTACAGAAGACTTATTCTGAAGGCCGTTGTAGTGCCAGCCTACTGTGCCAGCCTGGTACCAATGCAGGTTCCCCATGATTCATGCAGATGGGCAAGAACTAGTCCTGGAGCTCTCGGTGGCTTTTTAGGCTTTTTATTACATCTTTCTTGAGAGGCAGCCGGGTGCAAGGCAGGTAGGGTGGCCGGGGTTCCAGGAGGCCAGCAGGCTTCCTAGCCCCTGGCAAATGTTCACCTTCTCGGGGGCACTGATGGCATCTCGAGTTCTCGCTGTTGCCGCTTCTGCTGCATGCTTTTGCTGCCGCTGCCGTGCTCTTCTTCCTTGTGCTCTCTGCGTCTGCCCTGCACATGTGCATGCCACTCTACACCAGACTACAGCACACCACGCCATCCCACGCCACACTAAGCCACGCTATGCCACGTTTCGCCACGCTACACCATGCCCTGCCCTTCTTCAGGCCCCTGCCATCAGGCATGGCGTAGGCCTGCAGAGGCCCATCACCAAGGGGGTGAGAGGAAAATTCTGATAACTCTTCCGCCTACCCTACAGCCATATCACCTGTGGTGATATGAAGTGATAGTCTATGACAGCAATGAGGAGCCTTTCTATAAAACAAAGCCATCACAGAAACTGAATCAAAACAGGTAGCAGGCCCTCCCTGGTGGCGCAGTGGTTGAGTGCTGCCTGTGGAGCTGTCGGCAGCCAGTGATGCAAGTTCGATGCCCAGCCGAGGAGAATCCCATGTGGTGCGGCAGACCTCTACCTGCTTCGCCCGCTGCTCCCCTCAGCAGTGTATCTCTGATCTGCCTGTTCTGCTCCCTGCTCTGTCTCTGGTGAACCCTCTCGCTGCCCCACACCTCTGGCCTGTACCCCAGCTTGTATGTATAAATAAATAAATCTTTAAAAAAAAACAAACAGGTAGGGACTTTTAAATTATAATTTTAAAAGAATGGTGTTTTTTAGTTACTGGCAAATTTAGCATTTTTTGTGTGTGTACAGTTTAGTTATTTTTAAAAAATTACAAATTATTTATTTATTTTAATTTATTATTATTGTTTATATCTTTTGCATTATTGTGTATTCCCCATAGGTTACCCACCACCAATTCACCTGTGAACCATCAACATAGTCCCATGAGTTCTTTTCTCCCCCATTTTGAGCCCTTATCCTCCCCCTCCCTCACTGAATGTCTCTCTCTTATTTGGTTCCCTTATATTCCTGCTATAAGTGAAACTATTCGATATTTTTCTCTTTCTCTCTGGCTATTTTGCGCTGAGCATGATCCCTTCTAGCTCCATCCATGTTGCTGCGAATTGCATGTGTTTTCCTTTTTGATTGCTGAGTAGTATTCCATTGTGTATATGTACCACAACTTCTTGATCCAGTCATCTGTTTTTGGGCATCTGGGTTGTTTCCATATCTTAGCTATTGTAAGACGTGCTGCAATACGTGTGTCCAGTTTAAAATGTGGTTTTGATTTTAGTTCAGCACATTTAAATGTGTATATACACAATGGAGAGCTATTCAGCTATTAAAAAAAAAGGTGAAATCTTGTTATTTATGACACTATGGATGGAACTGGAGGGGATTATACTAAGTTAAATAAAAATAGAAAGACAAATATTGGATGATTTCACTCATATATAGAATGTAGAGAAATAAACCAAAACCAAACCCTAGAAATTTGACTTCACAATTGAGGCTCCCAGAGGGGGATGGATAGAGAGCAAAAGGGGAAGGGGACCTAATGGATTATTGTGGAAGATTATGTGTGCTTTAGTGGTGGGTATGGCAGAGTAAAACATATAAAGATCGTAAGCCTATACCCCTAAATTATATGCAGTGTTATAAACCCGTGTTACTCAATAAAAAAAATTAATACAGTATTAGAAAAGAATAAATCTTTTAAGTGGTCTAGTTGACATTATTTAATGAAAAAAATCATGTTTCTATTAATGTGGTATTCTTACTAGTTTTGTTTTTCTTATGGAAAGGTATTCTGTTCAGGAAAATCAAATAATCTCAAAAGTGTATTTGGAACTGGTATGGTTATAACATGACAGCATATGAGCAGTTTTGGTAGGACTCTTATTTTGGTGTAGCATAATAAGGAAAAATAGGGAAAAAGGATGGGGCTAAACTGGGAAACTACTGATATTTAACAATTGTCTTTTTTTTCCCATCACTTAATCAAGTAAGAGGAATATCCAGAAATCTGGACTGCTCTTGAAAGTTTAAGGATGTGTAACAAAGCAATGAGGGAATTTCACCTTTGGTTTAAGTGGTAACTATGAAAGGTCTCAGGTACTTTTTTTCTTTCACTTCTGTGGTTCCTCCTTCTCAATTTCATCCCCATTCTTTTTTTTTTTTTTTTCCTTCTTAGCTATCTTTAAGTGTAGCTTGCTAAATTATATTGGAAGGATCTGTAGTTTCCTCCCTACCTTTACTTAGCCATATCATTAAGTCATTGATATCATATATTTATATAGAATATTGTGATTTATATAGTACATTCACAAGCATTTTTACAATTCTTAGAAAAATGCATAGAGGCAGAGCAGACATTGTTAATCATCTTTACAGATGATGAAAATGAAGGTTATGAAGACTAAATATTTTTTCAGTTCACAGCTGAAGGGCAACGGACTAAAGTCAAAGCCAAGTGTGCTTTTTATTTTAAGAAAGTATAAAATATGCTTTGTTCCATTATAAAACTAATTCAAATGCATTAGAAACTATTAGAAAAAGAAAAAAAAGTGAGAAAAACCCACTCATATCTCCAACATCCAAAGATAATCATTATTCAGAATTTGGTACAACTCTATCAGTTTTTAAAGATATATGAAGATTTTTAAAATGTAATTTTGATTGAACTGCTTATATGCCTATATCCCTCCCCCCTCTTTCTTCTGGCTGACATTTTTATATAAGCACTTTTAAATGGTAGTATTAAAGTTTTTCACTGACCCTTCTTAAAATACTAAAAATTAAATTGCAAATTTTAACAATCAAGCTACATAAGAGTCAATCATCTCCGACTCCTAAGATAATAGTACAGATATATGGCTTCACACACTTAAAACTAAGCATATGTAAACCAAACTCAGTTTTTCTCCTAATATCTTTATTTTTTTATGTATGCATATAAAACCACATATTTCTATATATGTAATATAATTGTTATAGCCAATTATAATAAATGTATTTTATAAAACATGAATTTATTTTTATATATTATAATGTATAAATTCTGTGTGACATGTTTTACATGATGGGATTATTTTTAGTGTAGTATTTCTTCTTTATAAAAATTGCTGTCTCTGGCCCTTTCTTTTCTCCTCTGTCCATACTGCAAAGATATCAATACATAGATCATGTGTAGTAGCAGCATTTATTAATGACATAAATATTCAAAATGTGAAAAAATATAGTCTTATATTCATAGGTGAAATTTTATAAATTTTACAAAAAATAAATTATGATACTTTTTTTTTTACTGTTATTTACGTCTTTTACATTTTGTATTCCCCTTGGGCAGCCCACCACCAATTCACCCGTGATCCATCTCCATGGTCCCCTGTATTCTCCTCTCTTCCATTTTGTGCCCTTATCCTCCCCTCCCCCACCCCACCCCCCACCGTTGAGTGTCTCTCTCTCCCACCCGGCCTCCCTATAGTCCTGTTATAAGTGAAACCATTCGATATTTTTCTTTTTCTTTCTGGCTTATTTATTTCACTGAGTATGATTCCCTCTAATTCCATTCATGTTGCTGCAAATTGCATGTGTTTATCTTCTTTCCATGCTGAATAGTATTCCATTGTGTATATGTACCACATCTTCTGGATCCAGTCATCTATTTTTGGACATCTGGGTTGCTTCCATACCTTTGCTATTGTGAATAATGCCACAATGAACATACGGGTGCATGTATCCTTTCGGATTAGTGTTTTTGGGTCCTTTGGGTAAATTCCCAAAAGTGGGATTGCTGGGTCGTATGGGAGCTCCGTGTTTAGCAGTTTGAGGAATCGCCATACAGCTTTCCATAGTGGTTGGACCAGTTCACATTCCCACCAGCACATCCTTTCCAGCATTTGTTGTTTCCTGTAGTTTTAATGTGTACCATCCTCTCAGGTGTGAGGTGGAATCTCATAGTGGTTTTGATTTGCATTTCCTTGATTATAAGTGATGTTGAGCATTTTTTCACGTATCTGTTGGCCATTTGCGTTTCTTCTTTGGAGAAGTGCCTTTTGAGCTCTTCTGCCCATTTTTTGATTGGGTTATTGGCTTTTTTTTTTGTTGAATTGTGGGAATTCCTTGTAAATTTTTGTTATCAGTCCTTTATCAGATGAATTGCGTGTAAAAATCTTTTCCCAGTTGGTAGGGTGTCTGTTTTGGTTAATGTCTCTTTTGCTGTACAGAAGCTTTTTATTTTGATATAATCCCATCTGTTTATCTTGTCTTTCACTTCCTTCACTTTGAGGGATGAGTCTTTCAAGATTTTGCTGAGATGTATGTCATGTAGAGTTTTGCCTATATTTTCTTCTATACATTTATGGTTTTAGGTCTTACATCCAGGTCTTTTATCCATTTTGAGTTGACTTTTGTGCAGGATGTGAGGTAGTAGTCTAGCTTCATTTTTTTGCATGTGGCTGTCCAGTTTTCCCAGCACCATTTATTGAATAGACTGTCCTTGTTCCACTGCATTTTTTTTGCTCCTTTGTCAAAGATTAGTTGTTCATAGATATGTGGCTTTAATTCTGGGTATTCTATTCGGTTCCATTGGTCTTTCTGTCTGTTTTTGTTCCAGTACCATGCTCTCTTAATTATTATGGCTCTGTAGTATAATTTGAAATCAGGGAGTGAAATTCCTCCGTTTTCTTTCTTTTTAGTTAGTAGGGCTTTAGCTATGCGAGGTTTTTTGTGGTTCCATATGAATTTCATCAGTAGTCAATCTATTTCTTTGAAGAATGTCATTGAGATTTTTATTGGGATAGCATTAAATCTGTGAATTGCTTTTGGTAGGATTGCCATTTTGATAATGTTAACCCTTCCAATCCATGAACAAGGGATGCCTTTACATCCTCTTGTGTCTTCTTCTATTTCTTTCAACAGAGTTTTGTAGTTTTGTTTGTGTAAGTCCTTTATGTCTTTTGTTAGATTTATTCCCAGATATTTGATTTTTTTGGTTTTGATTTTGAAGGGGATGGATTTCTTAATTTCTTCTTCTTCAGATTGGGTGTTTGCATAGAGGAATGCTACTGACTTTCGTGCATTGATTTTGTATCCTGCTACTTTATTGAACTGGTCTATTATTTTGAGTAGTTTTCCTTTGGAGTTTTTAGGGTTTTGTATATATATTATCATATCGTCTGCAAATTGAGACAGTTTAATTTCTTCCTTTCCTATTTGAATCCCTTGAATGTCTTTCTCTTGTCTAATTGCTCTAGCTAGGACTTCCAGTATTATATTGAAAAGTAATGGTGAGAGTGGACATCCTTGCCTTGTTCCTGATCTTAGGGGAAAGGCCTTCAGCTTCTCACTCACCATTGAGGATAATATTGGCCGTGGGTTTGTCGTATATGGCTTTTATTATGTTGAGGTATGTTCCTTCTATCCCAAGGATTTCAAGGGCTTTTATTATAAATGAGTGTTGCACTTTGTCAAATGCTTTCTCAGCGTCTATTGGTATGATCATATGGTCTTTATTTTTCTTTTTGTTGATGTCTTGGATTACACTGATTGATTTTCAGATGTTGAACCATCCTTGTGTCCCTGGGATAAATCCCACTTGGTCGTGGTGTATTATTTTATGGGTGCATTGTTGGATCCTATTGGCCAAGATTTTATTAAATATTTTTGCATCAGTATTCATTAGGGAGATTGGTCTGTAATTTTCTTTTTTTGTGTTGTCTTTGTCTGGTTTCGGTATTAGAGTAATATTTGCTTCATAGAATGTGTTTGGTAGTACT
>PVIJ01019388.1:0-23695 GCA_004024925.1 Scalopus aquaticus
CATATACACAATGGAGTACTATTCAGCATGGAAAGAAGATAAACACATGCAATTTGCCGCAACATGGATGGAATTAGAGGGAATCATACTCAGTGAAATAAGCCAAAAAGAAAAAGAAAAATATCGAATGGTTTCACTTATAACAGGACTATAGGGAGGCGGGGTGGGAGAGAGACACTCAGCGGTGGGGGAGGGGGGGAGGGGAGGATAAGGGCACAAAATGGAAGAGAGGAGAATACAGGGGACCATGGAGATGGATCACGGGTGAATTGGTGGTGGGCTGCCCAAGGGGAATACAAAATGTAAAAGACACAAATAACAATAAAAAAAAATGGAAAAAAAATAAAAAAATAAAATAAATGTACTTTGCAAGTATTTTTAGACAGCTTTTATCTTGCCTTCTTTTATATTATTAGAGTTTTTCACGGAGCGTAAGTTTTTAATTTTGATGAAGTCCAATTTATTCAATATACCTTTTATGGGTCAATCTTTTGATAGTAACTCTAAAAACTTTTACCTAGCTCTAGTTCCCAGAGACTTTCTCATATGTTGTTTCTAATTTTACTAAAGGTTTATATTTTACATTTAAATCTTTTAGTGTTAATTTTTTTGTAAAGTTGATATTTAGATAAAGATTCAGTGTTTGTACCTGAATGTCTACTTACTTCAGCAGCATTTGCACTTTTGTTGAAAATTATCTGGTAATATTTCTGATATTTTATTGATGATCTATTTTGGGGTCCTCTATTTTATTCCATCTAGCAATATGTTTATCCCATAATACTGCCTACTGTAACTATATAAGAAGTCTTGACATTGGGTAGACTGATTCCTCCCACTATATTTTTCTTTTTAAAGAATATAAGCTATTATCGTCCATTTGTTTCCAAAAGTTTTTAGGATAATATTTTATACATCTTCAAAAAATGAGGCAGGGATTTCAAATTGCTTTAAAATTGTATTTCAATCTGGGGAGAAGTGATATCTTTATTATATTAGGTCTTCCAATCCACTAAAACACTATGTCTCCATTTATTGAGATCTTCTTTTAATTTCCTTCACCAATGTTTTGTACTTTTCAGCTTTATTTTGTTAGATTTATGTATAAGTAATTCTTTTCGAGCAATTATAAAAGCTTTTGTACCTTTCAATTTTAGTGTCCACACATTCATTGCAAGTTTACTGAAATTCAATTGATTTTTTATAAGTTTCTCTTGTATGCAATGACCTTGATAAAATTAATTCCAGGAGTTTTTTGGTAGGTTCTATTGGGTTTTCTACATAGACAATTACATCATCCGCAAGTAAAAAGAATATTATTTCTTCTTTTCCAATTTGTATACCTCTCTTCCTCTTGACTATTTTCAACAGCCAGAACTCCCAGAACTCTTGAATAAAAGTGGTAAGATTCAGCATACTTACCTTGTTCCTGACTTGAAAAAACAGCATTCAGTCTTTCACCATTAACTGTAACATTTCCTTTAAGTTTGTATAAATGTTCTTTATCATGGTGAGGAAGTTTCATCTCTAGTCCTATTTTTCTGAAAGATTTTTATCATGAGTTGTCTTGTTTTAGCACTGCATGTGCCAAATAAAGTCCATCTGTAGGCTATTTTCAGCCTTCAGGTCAACATGTTGCAAGCCTTACAATAAGTTTGTCCAAATCTTGACTTTCACCAGCCATGTTAAAGCAAAAAAGATGGGTGAAATAAGCTGCAGAATGACCAGTTATCCTTTCAAAATTACCATATGATTTTGTCCTTCGTATTTATTGAAAGTTATACCCAGAAGTAGCTTCTATGTGCAAATAGCACTATCTCCCCTTCTAAGAAAGATGTATCTTGCAAATTCCTTCTGATAAAAGATATTGTGGGAAAGAATTTTGATTCTTCTCCCACTTAGTACCTTTCCTCTGCACTGGGCTTCTGTTGTCAAAGGACTTAGACTTTCGCCAAGACTGTATTGAGGTTCATGTCTGCCACTTTTCATAAGAGCTCCAAGTTGAAATGACTAAATTCAAACTAATAAGGAAATTAAATATAAGAAGTCTCAGCCAAGAATAGATGAAACTGAGAAACTAAATAGAACGTCGATTAGAAATGAGAAAGAGAAACAGAAAACTAAGAAGAGATTTCTTGTGGAATAATTGCTGTCTCTCAATATATTTTCTGAATGAAACATCTTAAAATATTTCATCTGAAAACACCAAAGAACTATCTCAAAATCGAAAACAGAAAATAAAAGTCAATTCTTTTTTTTTAAAGATTTATTTATGCATACAAGCTGGAGTACAGGCCAGAGGCATGGGGCGACAAGAGGATTCACCAGAGACAAAGTGGGGAGCAGAACAGGCAGATCGATGGAAAAACACTGCTGAGGGAGCAGTGGGTGAGGCAGGAGAGGTCTGTGGAGCCATGTGGGAATCTCCCCGGCCGGGCGTTGAACTCGTGCCACTGCTGCCAACAGCTCCACAATGCAGTGCTTAACCGCTGCACCACCAGAGAGGCCCATAAAGGACAATTCTTGGTTTAGTTCATTCCTATCCTTTTGGTTAAATATTCAAGTTTTATTCTTGAACATTAGTTCAAGTTCTACGGAATCCAGCTAAAAGAATTGCATAAGACAAGACATTCCTCTCAGTAACACGTATTTAGGATGTTTGCCATCAGTATTCGTAGTCATCCTTCTCAATATTTAGTATTGTATATAGGAATCAAGGACAAAGTGAATACCCTTAATCACCTCTCAACACTGGGCTTAGCCATCACTTAAGCAAGTCCTGCTATCCAACCATATATTTTATTCCTTCCTATTACAGCATGTGATTATAATAAGGTCTTTCTGAACTACATTTTAAACTCCATACTCTGAGGTAAGCAATCTTTGTCAATTTATCTTAACTTCTTTTAAAAACGTCTATCCTAAATGGTGCAGATTGAGTAATTCTTCTGATCTCATAGGGCCATGGGCCTTGGTAATGCCATGTCCATTTCAGTTCGATTAACTCTGAATGAAGGAGAGAGTTCTGCTTTGGATACTTGGCAATGTAACCATAAACAGAAGACTAATCTTTCAATAATACAAGTTTAAGAAAACAAGAGGTGACTGGAACTCTGTTGTAATGAAATTGCCCGTGCATGGCAGTTTCAGGAAGGTTTCTTTTTTTTTTTTCTTCCAGGAGAGTCAAGAGAGAACCATGCTGCCTCTACCCAATGAAAGTAATTGAGTGAATGATTTCACTTGTTTCTTCTTTGGACTGAATTAGGTCGTCACCATCTGTGGAGTGTGCTAAATACCTTAGGGGAAGAAGG
Organism: Scalopus aquaticus; assembly: GCA_004024925.1. NCBI lineage: Eukaryota > Metazoa > Chordata > Mammalia > Eulipotyphla > Talpidae > Scalopus > Scalopus aquaticus. The sequence continues at coordinate 3,312 of PVIJ01019388.1, forward strand.
CTGTTTTCTCATGTCATTTATGTAATGGCTGTGTTGTCACTTGCCACCTTTGAGCAAAATCAATATGGAGCAAAATTTTGGCCAGATTTTCCACAGCTGAAGTAAAGTAGGGAATTGGGGGCAATTGTTCAGTTAAATTGAGCACATTTTTTAAAAGCAACACTTTCCTTCAAATTACTCAAATTCTTTAGGAAACTTTTTCTAATTGTATAGGCCTAACATTTTGTTTCAACTATTGACATCTGACCACCAAGCTTCTTACTAGGGCTACAACTAAATATAAATAGGTGAGGGGTTGTTTTCAGAGGGACACGTTCTCTTCAATATTAGAAAGATGGTCAGAAACATAAAGGACTGGACTGTTATGCATGAAACTGAAAGACAGAAGTCAGAGGATACTGAGTTAGGAGACAATTTTAAACTCAGTTGAAGAAGGAGCACCAAAATGCCCAATAATGAAATGGGCTTCCCAGGGAAGTATTACGTTGTCTGTAGCTGGAAATGTTCAAGGAAAGTAATGGAATCAGTATTTCTCAAATTGTGGATCACAACTCACTAAAGGGTCATGAAATCAATGTAGTAAGTTGTGACCAGCATTTTTTAAAAATTGGAATCCTGGTCAAAAATTCTCCAGTGAATTTTGATAACAAAAACACTGTTTTTTAAATACCTTATTACAATAAAAACAATGAAAAGTTTCATAGGAATTTTTAAAAATAATGTTCAAGAATATGAGCTTGTGGCATTACAAATGATCAGAAATCAGGTCTAAAGAAAGTCAATACAGATGCAGTCCACTACACGTGTTTCTGATGACCTGCTTTTTAAGGGGCAGATATGAGCATGGATAAGCTCATCTATTATATAGTTAAGTCCATATCATGAGGGCAAATATGTTAAAGAATCAGCAGATTATGTTAATGGGCAAACAATGCCTGCCCCTCTGCCTGTTCCAGAAAAATTGTGAATTTAGTGGGTACAAATTCTTAAAGAATAAATGAAAGAGTTAACAATATCAAAGAGAAACAAACCTTCTACAGTGGAGGATAGAAATGACAAAGGGAAAAAAGGGGAAAGGACTGAGTTCAGGTATTTTTGGAGTTTAGCAAGGCAAGAGATTTCTCTGGCAATTCAAAAAGAACAAGTTCCACTTAGACAAAGAGTGACAAAGAATTAAAGTGTTTGTTTCCAGGCCTTCTCTTCTGTGATCTTACTAAACATATAAAAAGACCTGAACTCCTAAGAGTCACTTCCTAATCTAAATTCTGTCTTTTGATAATGATAATGATAAACATTTTTATGTACTTTAGAAATTTCAGTTGCTCTTAAGTAAACAGTAACAGAATACACTTCCATCTAAAGAATTTCAAAGGGATTTAGGAATGAAGAGAAATGGACAGAAAAGACAGGAGAGGGATTTTATCTATTACACTGGTCAACAGTGAGACTGTTACTGACTTTAAAAAGGCCCTAATCTGTAGTATGTTGGTGTGCTGAACTTGAATATAACCCTGAAAATTTTTTATTAGCTCTCGTTTTGAAGATATTTCATGTAATTCATTTTATGTGTTTCACCTTGTAAATTTATCCAGTAGGGCTGCAACATCCTAAATCAGCCTAGAATGATGTAATGTTGCATCACATTGCATAATACCATCATGCACACATCATCCAGAGTTGACTGCATCATTTTCTGAGGCAATGCAATACTACTGCCAGGTGGCTGCTGAAGTAAGCTGATGTCAGCAGTGCCCTGTCAGAAAGGTTGAGCACTGAAAATATTTCAGACTTTGTGCGAGACAGTTGAAGCGACTATTCCATAGAACTATTATGAGTATATCTATCTAGGCACAATACAGAACAGTAATGCCTTAAAATGCGTTAATAGTGTGGACAATTTCTGCTCTATTTGTGGGGAAGTGACATTTGCCAACCAGAAGAAAAGTATCACTTCTCAAGTGAAGAAGGCTTATCATCTTTACTTCAGATGCAAGGTGGGTGACCAAGACAAGCCTTGGGCCCCGCATATATGCTGTGCTACATGTACAATATAACTTTCAGAGTGGTTAAATGGCAAAAGACCATCAATGCCGTTTGCAGTCCCCATGGTGTGGACAGAGCCACGCAACCACATAAAAGACTTACTTCTGCTTGGTTCCTTCTCTTTCCGGTGGAATAACAAAGCAAAAGAAGTCGAGAATAGTCTACCCAAACATTCCGTCAGCATTGAGACCAGTTCCACATAGTGAGGGACTTCCTAGTCCAGAACCTCCAGCAGAATATTCTCTCGATTCATCTAATGAGGACAAGGGTGAGCCAACCTGTTCTTCTCCTGTTTCATCAGCATGCAGTGATCCAGATTTTCACTGTGGTGCATCATCAACTAACATAGACTAACACAGGAAGAACTAAATGACCTGATTTGTGATTTGGACTTATCCAAGAACAAGGCAGAATTGCTAGGATCAAGACTCCAACAATGGAATCTTCTAGAAGAAGATGGCACAATTACTTTCTATCGAAAGCGCCACCAGCAGTTGGAGCCTTTCTTCAGAAAGGAAAGTACTCTGCTATTCTGTTCCGATATAGAGAGCCTCATGAATGCCTTAGAAATCACTCATGACCCACAGGAATGGAGACTATTTCTAGACTCTTCGAAACTGAGTCGTAAGGCTGTGCTTTTGCACAATGGAAACCATCTTCCATCTATTCCAGTAGCACATGCTGTCCACATGAAAGAGACATATGATAACTTAAAGCAGCTACTGAATTCCATTGAGCATAACAAGTACACAGTTGCCCTTTTAATGGGACTGCAGCAGGGATATACAAAATACATGTGTTTCTTATGTGAGTGGAATAGCCAAGCAAGGAATTGCACTACTTGCGGAAGGAATGGACTCACAGACAAAATGTAGCAGTTGGAGAGAAGAATATCCAGCACTCAGCTCTGGTCTAGGCTCACAAAATCCTGCTACCGCCCCTTCACATCAAACTAGGTTTGATGGAGAATTTCGTGAAAGCCATGGACCAGACCTCGCCAGCTTCCTGATACCTGCATGAAAAATTTCCTCGACTCAGAGAACCAAAGATTAAAGAGGGAGTTTTTGTGGGTCCTCAGATTCGAGAGCTCTTCAAAGATGACTGGTTCAACAACTTGCTGCAGGGTGATGCAAAATAAGCATGGAATGCTTTTCGCCTAGTGTCTACAAACTTTCTTGGGAATGTTAGGGCAGAAAACTACAAGGAACTAGTAGAAGACATGCTGATGCAGTATCAGAAACTTGGCTGCAATGTGTCTCTAAAGATCCACTTCCTTCATTCCCATCTGGATTTCTTCCCTGAAAACTGTGGTATGGTTAAGTGATGAACATGCGAACATTTTCATCAAGATATTGCATCAATGGAACAAAGATACCAGGGAAAATGGTCCACTACAATTCTGGCTGACTACTGCTGGGCACTCCCCAGAGATGCTCCTGACAGCTGTCCAAGAGACAAGCGAAGAAATCTAAGAAGTAGTCTATGACTTGATTTCTTACAAGTATTAACCGTAGGTCTATTACTATTGGCATGCATTCCGTAATGTAAACATTCATTTGTTGCAGATTACAAAAAAACTAGAGCTAAAATTAGAATTCGACTGTCATATTCATGTTGAGCACATATAAATTGATAGGAAATGACTAATTTTATTTCAGTAACATGACTTTTGTAAAAATTTGTTGACCAGTGTCAATTTTCCCTGAGTGTGGGAGGGATCTGGATTCCTGGCTTCTTACCTGAAAAGCCAATGAGGGAAGCCAGAAGGGAGAGAAGACAGATGCACCTATGGATTCATGTACAAAGAGCCCCTGTACTTGTTTTAACTTGTGGGCAGCTTTAGTTTGCAGAAAACAATATCACGGGGCAGCTTCTCCCTTAACCACTCATTTTTCTACAGGATAAGAATAAGAAGAGCACTCAGGGCAGATTTTTCTTCCTATTCCCAAATTTTACCTGCGCATACAAATTAGCTGTCCCACAACAACTGACCCCCATGGACTCCATTTGGAATAATGATGAAGTTCAAAAGGTTAATCAAGTTATTAACATTTTAAAAGAAGGGAAATTTTCTTTCCCAGATGGCTTAGCAGGTGACTCCTATAAATTACACAGTACATTACAGCGGGCATCCGCTAGCCCAGTTATAGTAGAGAGTCTGTCAACATTTCCATTATAAAGCCCTATTTTCAGAGTTTATAACTCAGCCATAAAACTCTGCTCCAAGCTGGGCCTTGGCTTTCTAGTGGAGTTCTCAGTCTCAGAGGCAAACTCTTTTTCTATCTTTCTTCTCCTTCTCCTTTTCCTTCTCCATCTCCATCCTCTGCTCCCATTCCTACTCACCCTCTATCTCCATCTCCTCTTTCTTCACCTGGTAAAAATACCTATTTTCAATTGTTCTAAATTAACTAAGCTAAAGGAGGACTTGCACATCAGGAAATCTTTGAGCTCTTTGATATTTAAGCATATCTGTTTAATGCTCAAGTATTGAGGATTGTTTGGGTTTTTTGGGAGGGGGCAGGGTTCTTTGTATTGGTTGTTGCTCTTTCCCCCAGAAACTATTAGGAATCAAGATGTTTCTAAACCAGGCCCGTGTTATATATAGTCCGTCAAGTAATAATGAAATGGTGTAAGTCACTAGCATTTGAAGGTGGGGAAGGGTACTGAGAGGGGCTTTTATCATAGAAATGTTTTATCTTGTTTCTTGAGTTCTAAATCTCTATATTTAATCCCATCCCCTAAAGGTAAAAGCAACAGCACATATCCCATTACTTCATCCACGCGCGGACTGGCTCTGGAGCACACAGCCCCAGCACAGCCACTTCCAGATGGAGGTGTACGTGTGTGTTTGCAGGCCACCGGGGTGGAGAGAGACAACATGCAGAATACAAAGTGACAAAGAAGGTGCGTAAGTGGCAAGCGGAGGTCTGCTGTTCCAAGTCTGGTCGGTCACAGCCTGGGGAGTTTTTATGGCCTATTCAAGGCTGTGGTGCAGACTAAACAAAGTTTCCTTTACTTTCACCGTGACATCCTCGAAGACCAGGCCAGAGGGTGGGGAAGACTAAAGTGCACAGCCAACTCTGCTTGAATGAGAGACAGCAGCTTTGCTGCAAAAACTCTGCTGCTGACCTTGGAACTTCATCTCCAGGACCCCTCCCAAGCCCTATCTCAGACAGAAAGTTAAGCCACACGGAATTCCTCTGCAAATGTAGGTGAGAGGGAGTTCCACGAGCAGGGCTGAAACACTCTCACAGGGGATGAGCAGGTACAGTGGCACCTGGACAACTCCTCCTCAACCCCCCTCAAGATACAAGTCAAGAAGGGTGTATCTAAAAATGCTTTCAAGAGAGGGGGGCCTTTCTCATCACATCAGTGTCTGTCTTGATACCCAGTCAGCAGGTCCAAAAGTCAGGCATCACTTCCCACCTACAGGGGAGATGGCCCAGGGGCAAAGAGTAACTAATCTCCCTCTACCCAGGGAGCGGGTGGCTGTCCTCCTCCTACATCAAAACAGGAGACTGCAGCTGTGGGATTGTCCAGGGAGCAGAATTTTGGCTTGAGAAATGTTCCAATGGAAGGTGCTAAGATTTATCTACTGAGCTCAGCCCCAACACATCTGTTGAAGAACCTCACTCACATACCCCATTCTCCCAGCCGATTGCTTCTCAGATGTTTTTCATATTTTTTGGTTAACATACTTGCTCATTAGCAAAGGTATTTGGCTTGGAGGAAAACTTTGCCCCTTTACAGCTCATCTTTTCCTCCTCTTGAGTCCTGTAGTCATGTCATAATATTTGAATTTGTGATATACATCACCATCATTTCCATAGCAATAGAAACACCAGTCGTTGTTAAAACAGGATTTGGGATTCAATGAAAGAAAAGAACTGAGAAGAATTTCAGAGAACAGCTGGTCCAGCCTCCTACCACAGACAGGTATACAGCTGAGCAGACCAAGGACAGCCGGCAGTCTGCACACTCCACTCACACAAATAGCCAGCCTCTCTTCAGCTGCTCTATAACTGGATGTCGGACCACGTCTGACCAGGGGCAACTAGCCAAGAGCTTCAGATGGCAGGGACCTGTCTTGTTCATCCTTTCCCCCTGCAGTGTCTGAGAACCACGGATACTTAAATAAGTTTGTTGAATGATTGAGACGCCGTATGTTGAGTCTGCAATCAGCTTTAGAGTCAAGGTTTGCTCTAGATGTGTCTCAATAAACTGTCTTCTGGTATAACTTTAATCTATTGAAACTCTAATTCTTTGAAATTATTCTGAAAGAAGTATATTGTTCAAGGATACCCAGGAAATAATTATTCATTCTAATACCTAGGACAGGTTATTGATCACCACTTCCTTCTTTTGTTGTCCAGCTTGAGTACCAGCAAATTCTTCGTCTAAAAGCAAGTTACTTTCTGTTCGCATATGTACTCTATTTCTCTTTTCAGTTGAAATTCTAATTGTAACTCAAAGGACTAAGTAAGGATTCTAAAAGCCTCAATTCTAACCCTGCTGTCACCTGCTGAGTGACCCTCAACTACAGGGCAACAGCTCTGAGCCTCAGTTTCCTCATCTGTAAGATCCCGCCTTAGTAAGGACTGTTGTAGGGGGAAAGTAAATATGTGGAAGCCTTTGAAATTCTTTGTTGTATACAGATGGCAATTATGAGTGTTACGAAAAGACTTCAGGGAAGGATATCTCCAGTTAATTGCAAATTAACACAGTGGTTACCAAGCCAGGATGAAAGTCCCAGTCACAATTTTATATTTGTTAAGGAAAACTAACATTGGATAGTAGTGAAGGCAGGGGGAGGTGGGGGAGATTTCATGCAGGAACAACTGCAACAAGGGCAGAGAGATCTCAGCATAGCACTGGGCTCAATTCTGCATACAACAAAGAACGGGCATTTATAGCCAATGTGAGGATTGATGGATAGAAAATTACTAGAGAAGACATTCTTGCTAAACTGATCTAACCAGATTCCTGCTAAAGAAGGCCAGGTTGATCACATAAGGATGTGAGATTGTGTCTTAATTGACATAGCTAAAATTGGGTCATTTTAGCAGCAAGGACTGGGGATGGTTCAGGCCTAATGGCAAAGAGGGCTAAGAGGAGTCTGACTCAAGTTTGGCCAGGAAAAGAATCTTTCACATTACTGAATAATCATCAACTTTGGCCAATTTTTGCCTTTTCTCAAGCCCTTCCCACCCCTTTTTAAATCATTTATGTCCTTCCTGTGCCCTAGTTAAGCAATATACATGACTTAGAGATCCAACCATGAATTAAAATTTCAGAATTTCAGTGCCATATTAACATTGTAAAGATCAATTTTAAAGGAATTCCACCTTTCATCACTTTGCAAATGACACATGCAAATACAAAGATTTTTAATTTACAGATCGATTAACATTTCAAACTTAAGTAAAAGCTACCTGGTGTAGATTTTTTTATCTCTAAAGACAATGTGTTATTTCCTGTGATAAGCTTCTTTCTTCTTCCTTTTTACTATTTTATAGTCTATTATTACTTCCCTTAACCCCATCAACTTCAGTAAAAATGACACATGACCAGATACAAACTGAATTTTTTATTTGCTGACCCAGGCATTTCACTGCAAAATTCCGTGTTAACCTAGAATCTCCATGATCTGAATGGAGCCTCTAGCGCTGGGCCCATAGATGCTCCCAGTGTACATCCAAGGGTCCCAAGCTGGCCATTCATCAGCCTGATAGACACAGGCACAGACTAGCACCCTTTAGGTAAGATGGCCACGCACCTGTCAGCACTACCAACTTCAAACTGTTTAACCTGAAAGCCCCGAGAGGCTTCCCCCGCTCTCTTCCTGGGCCCCCTCTACCACTTCCATCAAAGCAGCATCTTGCCATCTCCTATCGTGTAGAGGTTACATTAAGAGGATCCCATTTTTCCCAGGCCTCCTCTTTTATTTTATTATCCCAAATAATTTTCTGTCTCCTGTAATTTGTGTCTCTTATCTACTTTAGCATCCCTGACATTTTCTGTCATAAGTGGACAATTCCTAGCCTCCTCTTCACTCCATATTTGTCTCTCAGGTTTTTCTCAAGATCCAGAATTCTGCATTTGACTGCATCTCCTGCACTTCCTTCACAATGTTCGATTGCATTAGCAATAGGGTTAATAGCCACGAGGCCCTACTGTGACTTGGCGGTTGAATGTAGTGGCTTTAATTGTAACAACTTGCAGGGTATTTTGGTCTCCATTTTGGAAAGGAGGAAGCAGAAAGTCCCTGAGCTGATCAAGGTCACACCTTGGATAAACTGTCATACAGCCGGACAGACTGATGAATATACTTCCAGATTCCAACTCGGTTCTTTCTGCTAATCTAAATGGACTTGCTACTCCATTCTTCTACTTCCTATGTCCCCACTGCCACTGTCCTTCCCAGGTTTTCCCTCTCTCCATTCATTATCAATTTTAAATCAGCCATTTAAGTGTTTGACCCATAAACTTCCCACTCCCTCCATTGTTATTCTCCCCTAACCCCTCAGTGTGAGGGGAGAATCCCCTATTGCCTTTCTTTATTTTCCTATAAGGTAAATATAATCCTCAAGATTTATATTCCTTGTGGAATGAATAGCTGAACAAGGAAAATGGATCTGGGTCAGAGAACAGATCTAGGTTTGGGGGGACCTGAAGCTTATGAATTTTAAGAAAGATCTTTAAGAGAAATAATGCAAAATTACTAATATAAAATAAGGCAAAAAAAGTCTGCAATATGTATGGTCATATGTTAACTATACTTAGTGTGGTGATCACTTTTCAGTATACAAAAATATTAAATCATACCTAAAACTTAATACAATGTTTTAAGTCAATTACAGAGAAATAAATAATAAAATTTTTAAAATAATAAAAATAAAATTTAAAAACTAAATTAGGCAGACCTATAAGTATTTATTCAGAATGAGAAAAGAAATCATAATAAACCACAATTTTAAAAAGCTAATAAAAAAATCAAAAAACCAGAAAGTCAACAGAATATTTTTATCAATTAGGTGACTGACACCTCTGTATAATATTTCTTGTTCTATATATTTTGGCTGTAATCCTGACTACCTCATCATATGACAAGAATATAATATTTTCTGTAAAAAACATAAATTTGAATTCAGTTTTTCTCTAGCATATTTGCTCAAACTTTATTATGTCTTTATAATTTAGAATATTTTGACTTCATAACTATTAATGGTAATGTTATGCTAAGATGCTATTCAATACATTAAGATGCATAAAACATGTAATGTCACACAGATGTACTATACATAGCATAGCAACAGTTTGTGCCCTACAAATATAGATATTCTGATGAATTCTATTTTACGAATTCCCATAAATAAAAGACTATACAGTGCACCTGCATGCATTACATTAAGGAATATAATCTCATCAAAAGAGAACATCTGTTTAATCATTGTTTAAGCATTGATGGGAACTGAATCAACTGCTTACAACAAAGACTAGTTTCTAGTTCCCATATTTTGAACTTCCCACTCCAAGCCACTTATTTCCAACACTGGGCACTGTTGGGATACTATGACTTCTCTTCTGCATCACCAATATGTCTATTTATCCTCCATTACAATCCAGAGTGAGGAAAAGAATGCTAGGGGGAAATTCAGAATGAAAAGAAGCAGTAGTCAACCAACTTCACTTAAAATATATACAAATTTCGAAAAAAACATGACCATATAAGGGCACTTATTTATGACCCTTACCAAAACCCTGGGTATAATCTAGGCAACCAAGAGGGACGCTAAAATATAAGTTTTATTCCTTTCAGATAAATCTGCCTATCATAGTCACCAAACCAGCTTACCTAAACAATCTTCAAGGCACTGTAGAATGAAAGATTTACTGAACAAAGACAAAATAAATGCTTAATTAGATTAAATCTTATTCAGGAAGCCACTATATCCAACAGACTCTAGTGTCCTTGACTGTAGGACATTTATTGTGTCTTTTCATATCCAGAGAAATAAATACCTTTATAATATAGCTTAAGTTTTATAAATGAATGAGTGAATGAATACATGATGAATGATATTAAAAAAAAAAACCAGCATTTGTAAATACGCCTTTTCTAAGTAAAATAGAGTATGATGTAGGAAGGGTAGAAGGCCATAGTCATGATCCCTGAAATTGCTATGTCTGCCCCACACCTGTCAAGAAGTTGTAATTCAAATGATGGTGTTTTCAGAGATTGTTGTCTGACAGTGAACAGCAGTCTCCATCCAAATAAAAGTGTTTTTTAAACATGCCTGGATGTGAGTCCAATATAGAAATAAATTTGAAATAAACATTAAACATTTGCCATCTGTTACCCCATTGAGTCATTGAAGAATATTCTCCCCAAATGTTCATATTTTCAGATTAATTGGTCCATGGCTGCCAGGCACGAAGAAGAAAGAAAATCTGAAACTCAGTGATTCCACTAAGTTGTAAAAGATGCACTACAGAGACACTGCTATTTGGAGATGAAGTTGTGGATTAACATTGGAGTCAAACCAGGAGAAACATTCCTAGGTTGTCAGAACATTTTATCCAACAATTAATCATAATCAGCACATTCTAATAACTTTGATTAATTTAATGTTTAAATTTTTTTAATCCCAAAGCACCTACCAAAATATATTTGCACATTTCTAATCTTAGAGGATATTGTTTTTTAATGAGCATGAGAAATTTGAGGAAGATTTTGGAGTGAGAGAAGGAAAAGATAAAGGGGCTAGAACGAGAGACAACTGCGATAAATGATGGGCGAGTGAGATTTCAAAAATAGCAGTAAACAAGGAGAAAAGACTTTAAAGTAATCAAAGAAACCTAGTACTGTTTCTCACATTTCAGTCATGCTTTTCCTCTGAGGAGTATAGCATAAGCCAAGGAAGTTAGCTCCACTCTACTCAAAGCAAATAGAAACAACACACAATTGGTCTCCCTTCTGCTTTGACTATTTTGGGCTGCTTCCAGAGTTACTGTCCAGCACTAAGCTCTCATGTTTAAAAACAGTTATCAGAGCCCAGTCTCAACTGGAGGATCACTTTGATACTACTTCCATAGCCTAGATTTCATTCTGGGTCAATTGCACAACAGCTTCAGGGTATAGGAGTGATGTAAATGGGAAATATAGGCAGACACTAAGGAATAATTGTCTGAATGTCTCTTAAGAGGATCAAGGCAAATTCTCAACTTAGATATTTTTAGCATTCCTAATCAAAATTCCAGCAGGATGCTTTGAAAAGAAATAAATTTTGTAAAATGTATATAGAAAAGCAAAAGATCTAGAACAAAAACAATTTTTTTTAAAAAGAATACAGTTGGAAGACTTGTAAAACCAAATTTCAAGACTCATCAAAATTAAAAACATAACCTCTCTTTAAAAGATAAAGAAAACCAAAAATCACACATACAGGGAGTGACTAATGAATTCAGAAAGATACAGAATAAAAAAAATCAACATACAAAGCTGTTGTGTTTCTATACATCAATTATTTCAACAAACAATCTGTAAAAGAAATAAAGAAAATACGGTATCAAAAACAGTAAGATACTTAGGAATATACTTAACCCAGGGGAAAATCTCTATACTGAGAATTGTAAGACACTGATGAAACTGCAAAACAAACAAATAAATGAAAAGATAGTGTGTGCTCATGGATTAGAAGAATTAATATTGCTGAAATGTCCATACTACACAAGGCTATCTATAGTCAGTATAATCCCTAACAAGATTTCAATGAGGTTTTTCACAGAAATAAAAAACAATCCTAAAATTTATATAAAATGAGAAAGACCTCGAGCAGCCAAAGTAATTCTGAGACAAACAAAGCCGGAGGTATATACTTCCTGACTTCAAATTTTATTACAAAGCCATATTAATCAAAACAATATGGCACTGGCTTAAAAAAAGGCCAATGGAACAGAATTGAGAGCCCAGGAAAAAACACATACAAATATAGTCAACAAATATTTGACAAGGGAGCCAAGAGTACATAATGGAGACAAGAAAATCTCTACAATAAATGGTGCTAGTGGAAATGGATATTCATATGTAAAAGAATGAAATTAGACCTCTATTTTACACCAATCACAAAAATTAACTCAAAATGAATTAAAGATTTAAATACTAGACCTAAAACCATAACACTAGAAAAAATAATCCTTGATTTTGATCTTGGCAATAATTTTTTGGACTCGACACCTAAAACACAAACAACAAAATTTTTAAAAGTAGGACTTCATCAAAAAAAAATTCTGTACAGAAAAAGAAATTATTTTTTTAAAAAAGTAAAGACAACAAAGAATGGGGGAAAATATTTGTAAACCACACATCTATTAAGGAATTAATAGCCAAAAAACACAATGCACTCATTCGGCTCAACAGTAAAAATAACAAAGTATACATTTTTAAAATGGACAGAACAGACATTTTCCCAAAGGCCTACAACTGGTCAACAGGTATGCAAAAAGGTCCTCAACATCATTAATCATCTGGGAAATTTGCAAATCAAAACTACAATGAGATATCATCTCACATTTTAGAATGGCTATTATCAAAAAAAAATGAGAGAGAGATAACAAGTAAAGGCAAGGATGTCAAGAAAGGGGTACCCTTGTGTGTCGTTGATGGAGTATAAATTGGTACAGCCATGAAAAACAGTAAAAAGTTTCCTAAAAAAATTAAAAATAAAATTTCTGTATAATCTGGCAATTCCATTCCTGCTACATGTACAAAGAACACAATTCCCCCCAGTTTGGGGCTGAAAGAATATGATTCCAACTTCTCCACGAATATGATAACTTTTCATAAGGTATGATCATAGATGAGAACAAATCTTAGAAAATAACATCAAGTTTACTTTCAGCTATGCCATAATGGTAGAGTTGTATAATATTACAAAATACTATAGTATGGCAACATTACAAAGACTATAATAAATGAAACTTATTGAAGATATTTTCAGTGTTCCAGATATCATAATTCTCAGATTACTCAAAAGCAAACTGCTAAAACATAACTTAAGAGGTAAGAACATCACAGGATCAAGTTCTATACATAGATAATAATCTATACAAGTTCTATACACATAATCTCTCTGTTGGAGGATACTGTGACCAGGAGTCTGAGGACCTGGGTTACAGTCCCACCTTTGCCAACAGTTTAGAATTTCCCCTACTTCTCATTTCCATGCTTGAAATAATGAAGTGACCCACCAATTTCAACAGGGTCTTGCTATAAAGATGAACTCAGCTTTGAAAGCCCCCAGAAGATAACTAATCTATGCAGAGTTAGCTTCATGGTTTGACCATGTATGCAGTCACACAGGGTCCCAGTTTAGAAGGATGTGCTTTGATTTAAGGTTCCACTGTCACAGTCTTGAAATTCTTTGTAAGTTCTAAACAAAGGCTTCACATTTTCATTTTGTGCTGGACCCACAAATTATGGAACTGGTCCTAAAATTATTAATGCCAAAATTGATGTGAGAATTTTGAGTTACTCTTGACCTGTAGTCACTTGGGTCATGTGTTTGACCAGAAACCAACAAATTTATCTTGAAACATGTTAGTTAAGAAACTACAGTTGAAAAACTGGCAAGTTGGGCTTGTAGAAAGTCTAAGAACTTCTGGTAAGACAGATATGGTGAAAGGTCAATTCATCCGAGGGCTTGGATATTCCACTTTCCATTCCAGGTAAAACAGAATACAGAGAAAATGAAATAGCATTTCCTCTCATGGAATCAACTATTGTTGTGTAAAAGCACATACAAGATTTCATTTTAACCTGTGATCAGTTCTTGCTTCTAAACGATTTTATATTCATTATTTTTCATTCAACAAGTATCTGATTAAGTGCCAGGCATTGTGCTTAACAGTATATATAACGTAACAAACAAAATTAAAGACAAAACAAAAAAACAACTTTCTTCCCTCGTGAAACTAAAGGTCTCCAAATTAGTCATTCCTAACCTTCCCATTACAGTCTTCATAATTCGGTTATATTTCCTCCCAGGGCATTGATTTTTAATCTATGAATCTGCAAGAACAGTATGCTCTACATACAAGTTTTTTCAATAGCAAAACAATGTAAGTGATTATGCTTTTTAAAATGTCAGATTTTACTATTTAATAATGAGAGAAAACTGAAAACCATGTATGCTTGGGCCATGTGAAAGGTCTCTAGTAAACAGTTACCATTGCTCCTAATCTAAACCATGTCACCATTCCTCCCGTCGTATTCAATGGCAGGCACTATCATGGTCAGTCTCAGAATTGGCTTCCAGCCCAGTCAGCCTCTGTAGCCAGCAAGACCCAGGCAGCAGCATCGTTTATAAGTGGACTAAAAAGCATTTGGCTTGAATCACAAATGCTGAGTCTTTCTGCAAGATGGCAAATACATAACCCAAGTGCTTTGGAGCAGAGCTGATTTTAAAAGCATTAGAGCAAGTGAACCTTCTCTTAATCGTGGTCCAAACCAAAACCATTTGGTCCCCCGCTGTCTTTCTTCATCCTCAGTAGTATAACTAGGGCTCTTTGGTTCTGGAAAAGCATCTTTCTCATGCATTAGCCATAGCACAAAGCAGCAGATGCTTAATACCTACTTCCATACCAGCTCCTGGGCGGAGGAAGTGACAACTGTTTGGAATTAAGCTGAACCTGAAGACATGCTGGGGTTCATTTTTATTTGAGGTTACAAAATCAGCAAGTGCCATTTCTCTGCATTTGGCAAAAGGGAGCAATATAAAGGTATCAAATGACACTCATACATTGGAAGGCAGCTATGCTTAGCCCTATACCACCATCACCACTCACACAAGACATAAATGGGGGATCATATCCCTGAAGGCTTGCTGTGGGGGCGGGGAGGGGGAATTTAATTCCTGCAAATGATCTGAAGACTTTTATTTCTCCCCTCAGTGAAAATGTGTCATTTGCTGTGCTCAGGGGAGTATCACCTCCTCCCTTGCTTTTTGATGGAATATCTATTTCTGATAGGAGAGGCCAATTTACTATCCTAAAATCCCACCCTACAGTTGGGCACATGATCAGTTGGAGCTAACCAGAATCTTTCTGTGGCTTGTTTTTTTTTCCCCCACAAGATCTGGAAAGAAAAACTTCTTTCCTTTCTGGTCATTAGACTGTAAGAGTAAAAGATATTTGGTTCCTGGAGTCAGGAACTAGAAAGTCAGTCAGCTAGAAAGAACAGGACTAGAAGCAGAGAGTAGCAGAAATAAGAGATAGCAAGCACCATGACTGACCTATTTGGGGACTAAATCATTCAGGGGCCAGGCCCTCCTCTGCTAGTTCCATTGCCTCAGTGCATAAGTTAACATGTCTCTCTTTCATGTTTTACTCTGTGCGAATTCAAATTGGATTCATAAACACTTCAAAGAAAAAGACTCCTAACTAATTCACTCCCTACCCTGAAGACTAAATGTTTAAAATCTGTTGGACATCAACAAATTCAAATAGTATCTAGGAGAATGAGAAGGAATCAGATTCTTAGATTCAAGGAAGTCTACCTCCGGTCAATTAATTTCTTTTTGGCCTGAGATCTTCATCTTAACCAAATTTATGGGAGAAATTTATTAGACCCTAATATTCTTTTCGGTGCAGAGTAGATCTGTCAGTGATGGTCTATGTGCCAGCATTTCGACAGGCGAGGATGAGGGGTAGGGAGAGAGGAGGCAAGACACAACCAAGGGCCCTGCTCAAAGTCAAAACCCTGTCTATCATACAAGTAACAAAATGAAAGTGGGCCTAGGACCATGAGCTTTCATTTATTTATATCACTAGTAAGTTCCCTTCTCTAACAACAACCTTCAACATGGACTAAGACTCATGCTTCCCACAAATCATTAACATCTACCCAAAGGTAAAGACCAGATTAAATGAATACCATGCTAGAACAAAAGAGTTCCAAAGTAAAGTTACAAATCCCCTCCCCCACCCGCCCATTATGTGTTCTCTGCCTCTTCCACCCAAACTTTCATTTATGTATCTCTACTATTCATTCAGTCCTTCATACATTCCACGAACACTTCTGAGTACATCCATCTGTCTGCCATCATGATTTAAAGTATAAGTCTCCCGCAGTTAAAACCTTTCAATGGACTTCTGGTTAAACATGAGTAAGTAAAGTTAATCATATGATTCTCTCTTGTAATTTCCACCAAAAAAACAAGGGTTGGGATGGGAGAGAAACAGTAGCATTGCCAAGTAAGTAAAGTGAAAAACTGCTACAACTATCAAAAACTGAGAACTGACAAAACAATTTTCAGACACAAAATATGCAATGTATTCTAGTAGTTGTCATGATGATTTCATGAAATCTTGAAAAATCCCTATTGATACTCTCAATGTCGAGAGCAAAGACTGTGAGTGGAATTCTCTCATCTTTTCCTTCTTTTGAGAGAAAAATGAATGTTGGAGAGATAAGGTGAGAAGTGAATAAACAGGACTGGATCTCTTGGATAGGAGTGGATGCCCTACGGCTCAATACTAGACTGGTAAGAAGATTCCAAGGCCCAAGGGTATAGCAAGGCACAGTGAAAGAGCACATACCTCCAGTTGGGTACAGCAAACAGGAAAATAAAAGGAGAAAGTCAAAACAATTCATCTATAATAAATTAGTGTAAAAAAATATCTGAACCAAGCTCCGTCTGCTGAACACAACCAAGATGAAAATATACAGTGCAGTAACCACGTAAACATAGTACAAAGGGGAAAGGAATGAAAAGCAGCGAAAACAGCATGATCGAATCCAATTTTTCCAAAAACATAACCATGAAAAAGAAGAGAGTTCTCTATGAGCAATTCCAGTGATATGAAAATTCATATCAATATTAATTCAAAAAAAAACAAGGTGAATTAGATGAAGAGGGAGACTGCAAAACTAAGAAAACACAGTGGAAAGTAACTTAGCTGAAAAATCTAATTACTGACGCAAAGTTTGGGATAATCCCTGGAAATAGAGAGGAAAAGGCAGAAACTAAAAATAATAAGAGGAAATATAGACTAAAATGACAAAGATAATTCAGAATAAAGATTTACATAAAGAATCCAAAATGTGGAAAAGAATATCATTCAAAGGTTACTAAAGAATTCACACATACCCACCCCAAATGAAAAATAGCTTTAGTCTACAGATTAAAAAATACATACCACGTTGTGATATATAGACTAAACATGGTTTATCTAATATCCACTTCCCTTCCCCTTCTTAAGAGCAATAAGTTTTTGTTTAGATATCCACCATTTTCGGGCCTCCCCAGGGGCGCAGTGGTTAAGCGCTGCGCTGTGGAGCTGTCAGCAGTTGGCGACGAGAGTTCGACACCCGGCCAGCGAGAATCCCACGTGGTGCGGCAGACCTCTCCTACCTCACCCGCTGCTCCCCTCAGCAGTGTATTTCTGATCTGCCTGTTCTGCTCCCCACTCTGTCTCTGGTGAACCCTCTCGCCGCCCCACACCTCTGGCCTGTACCCCAGCTTGTATGTATAAATAAAAAATAAATCTTCAAAAAAAAATAGATATCCACCATTTTCCACACTCCTAAGTTTTGGGAATGCTGACCCCAGGCTCAACATCAAGAGTAAATTCTGATTAGTTTAAACTAATGTACAAATTCTACTGGCCCAGCCTTGATTCTGGTTAGGGTCAAGGCATGTGAAATAAAAGAGTCAAATCAGTAGACTTTAAACCAATGTTACCACAATAAAAATAAGTTAAATAAATCCTATCTTGTTAAATCCCCTTCCAAATAGTCATTATTATTATAGATTATAGATTATTTAATTTATAGATAATAATGTAAAAAAATTTTATTTATATTTACCCATGATTATGAATTTCTTTGTTCATCATTACTTTCACATCCAAACCTTTCCTTTAAGTTTGGCTCTTTACTTTCTGAATTATTTCCTTTAATAAGTTATTTCAGAAAGGATTAGTGCTTAGTAAATTCTCCTACCATTTGCTTGAAAAGTACCTTCACTTTAACCTCACTCCTTTAAAAATGATAAAACTATGTATAGAATGTTAGTTTGACTTTTTTACTCAGTACTATTAAAATACATTCTACTGTCCTGCAACTATCACAACAATAAATCTGCTATCAGTTTATTTATTCCTCGAAAAATAACCTGTTTTTTGTGTCCACAATGAATATTTTATCTTTGTCATGGGTGTTCTGGAGTTTCACTACAATTATTTATTTTTATTTATATTTCATATGAATTCGATATATAGAGTTGTGTGCTAAAGTCAGTTCAGACCAGCTCCCAAGAGCCAATTATTATATATTTCTTCCTAGCTCCACATACAGTGAAGTAACCTGAATTCAGCTTCCAACCTCAAAGATGTCAAAATGACAGTTTTTACAGTCCAGAAGACAGCAAATACAAAGCAAGGCTGATTTCTTATTCTGGCAAGCTAGCTAAATAGTTAGCAGTAAGGTCATGCATCACTCAGTGACATTTCAGCCAATGGTGAACTGAGTTACAATGGTGGTCCCGTAGCTATACCAGTGGTCTAGAGGTGTGAGTATGTTACATCATCTAGGTTTGGGTAAGTGCACTTTAAAAGTTGCTTCTACAACAAATTTGCCTAATGATCCATTTCTCAGAATGTATTTCTATTATTAGAGAACATATAACTGTATACCACTGAGTATATGGCTCTTCAAATTAAGAGCTGATTTTTTGTTTTACTTGGTTTTACTTTTTATCAGTTTTGGAAAACTTTAAGCGATGATCTCTTCCAGCACTACTGTCCCTATCTCCATTCTCTCTTATTCTCTCTTCTATGCCTCTTAAACGTTTTCGATTCATTTTCCTCTCTCTCTCTCTCTCTCTCTCTCTCTCTCTCTCTCTCTCTCTCTCTCTCTCTCTCCCTCCCTCTCTGTCTTCCTGCTCCCCCCTTTCTAGGTAATTTTCTCAGTTCTTACATTTCACTAACTCTTCAGCTATTATCTTGGATTTAACTCATCCATGGACATATCAAGACAGGCCTCTATTTCTAAGAGATCTATTTGTTGGTCAAATCTCTCTCTTCACGGTATACTGTTCTCTCCTGACTTCTATTTCTATCAATTTTACCATTTGAAGTTTGGTAATTTTATAGTGTTCCTCAAATTGCTCTACTGCCTCAAATACATAGAAATATTCATATTGTCTGCTGATTCTCTCTCATGATAGATTACATCCCATGGAATTTACAAGTTTTAATTATTTCCCCTCTTTGCTCCCTCTACCCTCAGAATACCTGAGAGTCCTGGTTATAAAAATCTTGCTAAATTATTATTTTAGTTTTGCTTTTGGGTCTGGGATTAGTTTTGATGTTAGTTTCACCACTTGAACATCCCAGCATTAAATTGTTGAAATATATTAATGTAAATCCCAATTAGATATTATTTTTCGTGACCAAGAGCTTTAATTTCTCTCCTCTTTTCCATCCATAGTTCTAAAATAGTAACAAATTTTCTAGGCACACTACGTGAACCAGTGAACAGATTTTCACTGGTCTCCTCTAATCAAGGGAATCTACTTAACTGTGCAGGATGCCAGCCAAAAGGAAGGATCTCTGTTCCAGCTCCCTGCTTCACTCAGGCCCAGCCCATACTTTTCATGTTTACTTGGGCATTAAAATCTCAACTTCTAATTCCCTTATCCAATCTAATATCTTCCAAAACCACCATAACATCTGCTTATAAGTCCACTGCTCAAATGCAAAGTTGCTTTTATATCTGGCACACCATCATTCCAGGGTGATATTTTTAATTAATTTATATATTTAGGTTTTTATACACATTTTATCTAGTATGTCTACAGATTCATAATTGTGGGATTGAAAGCTTGGTGAAGTTTATGCTAATTCAGCTGACTTTATTGCTAGAAACAGAAAATATCCTATTTTTATACAAAGTATTTCTTTTTTAATCTGTTTGTATGTGTGCACAGAGAGAAGTCTAAAACAATGTTCACCCAATGGTAATGATTGTTATTTCTAGAAGTTTGGATTCATTAGAGTTTTTTCTTTTAACCTTCATTGTAACGCCCCCAAAACATGGCGGCGAACAGACACTAGGATCAGGCTCTCCTGCAAAAAATCAATTCTTGGGGAAAAATATCCCTAACTTTGAGA
Source organism: Scalopus aquaticus (assembly GCA_004024925.1). Taxonomy (NCBI): domain Eukaryota; kingdom Metazoa; phylum Chordata; class Mammalia; order Eulipotyphla; family Talpidae; genus Scalopus; species Scalopus aquaticus. Next base: position 23,529 of record PVIJ01019388.1, read on the forward strand.
GCTGTCTCAACGAGAACCGGATACCCTACGCAATACAATCGACCCTGGGGGTGCTTTGGACTTATAAATAAACTGAAGAGTCGGAGTAAAGAGAAGAGAGGGGACATCTAATCCCACACAAAGGAGGAGCAGAGAGGAGAGATGGGCGGACCAGCTCCCCCTGAGAG
>PVIJ01019389.1:0-23691 GCA_004024925.1 Scalopus aquaticus
GTTCACATTCCCACCAGCAGTGTAGAAGAGTTCCTTTTTCTCCGCATCCTTTCCAGCATTTGTTGTTGCCTGTATTTTTAATGTGTGCCATCCTCTCAGGTGTGAGGTGGTATCTCATAGTGGTTTTGATTTGCATTTCCTTGATTATAAGTGATGTTGAGCATTTTTTCATGTATCTGTTGGCCATCGCTTTTCTTCTAATAACAAAAATTTACAAGGAACTCACACAACTCAACAAAAACAAAGCCAACAACCCAGTCAAAAAATGGGCAGACCCCAAAATTGACTCACAGGTTCACTATGAGCCTTCTCATTAGTACAGACTCAGATATGATCGTAACAAAGCTTTATCACATAGGTAATTCCAAGGATTGGAGAAACTCTATGACAGGAACTCAGAATGAAGAGCAACTTATTATACAACATCCCTCTCCTAGAAGTTAGTAGGGATACTTGGTATAACTGTCTCCTAAGTTGTTCAAGTGGATATCAGAACCATCAAATTTGGTGAGAAGTCTGACCACATTTGTAGTCACGTCACTTTGTGGGCAGACTTAGGTAAACTGGTTAATACCTAGGAAATGGCAGTTGTTTATTTGCTTTGAAAGGTACTTCCTTTTGGGTTTAAACACTAATATTATAAGAGGAAACTTCTCAAGTCAAATATAGTCTCTAAATATGGGTCTGAAGCCAAATGTACTAGTCATACAAATTTAGTAAGCAAACTGAGGACTTTATTACTATTTACATGTGTAAGCATCTTCCTGAAACCCTTCAGATTTCCAGTGAAAATCCACTTACTTTCCTTATTTTTTTATTGCTCCTGCACTATAAGCAAATAGAGCTATGTGCTATGAGAAAATAAGTACTTTTCTTTAGAATTATTACAAACTGTGAGCATTGTAAAGAATGTTTTTATGAATGTTTTTATAAACAAGATTTAGAGTTCAAAGTATTGCAATTCTGCCAATAGACTCATTGGAAAGGTTTTTAAGTTGAAAAAAAATCACAAGACATCCATTTTGTAACTGTGTTGACCTTGAAAGCATGCTTCAGAAAAATCAACTAATTCCACCTACTCTAAACTGACCTGATGTTCACTGCAACAACATTAAACATACCAGAGGGTCATTTTAACTAAAGTAGACTATAACTGTATTTATTAGACTAACAGAGAACACAGGGAAACCACATGCAGTATGGCACCTTTGGCAACCATTCCATGTAAAGGTTGCTTAGTCTCTCTCTGGCTGATGGATGATGTTCCACTCTGAAAAAACAAGGCCTGGTGCAGATGCTATCACTGTGCACAGGAAACTGACAAAAAGTCGTTAAGTGATTTTCTAAGTTTACTCAGAATGCCAGCCAGTAGCAGGACTGGGTCAAAAGTCTCATGTTTTATTATTATTCTGAAGTATGAACACCTAGAGAAAACAATTTGAAGGGTTAAGTGCAGGTCTTAAATTGATCATTTTTATCATTTTGTTTATTCTTATGTCATTCTATCCTTTCTTGAGATCCTTGTAGATCACAAGTTGATTTATTGGTGCTTAGATGTTCTTTTGCTTTTGAAAGCGGATTCATAATCTCCATTCTTTTACTTAAATTTAGTTTACAAATAAAAAACCTTTCTGAATACACCAGGCTTGAGAAGAGATTTTTGTAGTCTCCTGTTTAATGCCTATCGATTTGATGGTGAAAGTGGTAAGGCAATCTAGGTATGGGTCTTTTGGACTTTTGATTCCTGGGTCTCCTCTGTAGGGACATTTTTTTTTTTTTCTCTAAACTTTCATGAATGGCAACAATTTTTTTTCTAGGAAAAATTCAAACAAAATTTTGGAAAATAGAGGAAAAATTTCTACATATGCCTTCTTGGTTTTTGTCTGTTATCTTTGCTTATTTTTCTCATAACAAGAAAAATTAAATTTTCTTTTATAAAGGGTGTTGTTAAGCCTGAATCTTTTTTCACTCAAAACAAATTAAATTCTTTAGATACTTAAGAGTGCATAATTACAAATGTATATCATTAAAGTAAAACTATATTAATTAATACTAAACTGCCCCAGGGTCTAGTAGCTTTTGGAGTCCCAGCAAAACTACTTAGAGGCTCCTTTTCTCCTTTGTCTAAACATGCTGATTTCTTTCTCCAATTTTAATTTTGTAACTTAACACAAAGTACATTTTGGAAATGTGCACAATTAGTTTAGACAATGTACATCTGGTTACTAAATAATAAATAATAATGTAGTACCCCCCCCAATAGTTGTGGTTCTTTCTTATACATTGTATAATATGTAGTTAGTTTAAACCCAAATATAAGAGTATTCATTTTCATTAAATGTTTTCTCAGATAAATTCAAGTGCTTCAATCAAGTTCAAGGCAAATCTTTGTATAAATGGAAAAAAAATCCTAAGTTGAACTTTCTTTTAGTTTATATTTGGTCTAACGAGCAGACAAGTTTAAATATGAGTTGTGTAATAATTACAATTTTTAGAAGAAAATCAGTTGAGTCATTTTCAAGGTTGCTGTATTAGAGTCGATGTTATGGCAATACCTACTATACACTAACATAAACTATCAACACCGTGTTCGTTAGGATCCCATACACTATAGGATACAGGCATATTAAATGATTTTTATGGAATTAACTAAACTAGAAAAATGAAAGATTTCCTAGTGGAGTTGTAGGAGGCCTACTTTAATGATTGATTGAGCATTGTTTGCTATAGACGTACTGACATACGATCAATGGGTTGCTCAGTCTCAGTATTATTGACATTTGGGTTGCAGGAGGTTGTCCTGTGGCTACAGATTCTTTAGCCTCTACTCACTAGGTATTATTAGATAGTAGCATCCCCTAACTAGGTGTAAGAACCAAAAATGTCTCCAACATTGCCAAATGCTCCCTGGGGAACAAAATAATCCCTTGTAGAGAACCACTGGCTTAGAAGAAGCTTGGAAAAAGCTTTCATTCCACAAATTTTAATGTTCCCATATAGAGGTTTTACTTTATTGACTTAGCGAACACACTTCTCCCTTGTACATGTAAAGCTCACTTAGTCCAGACTCTGAGTGAATTATCACAAGTTCCAAATTGATATAATATAAATTAATTCATTTTATTGTCTAAACCTAATAAACATTACATTAGCCAGAGGCTCAGATAAGTTTATAATAATTTCAAGCCTCTATCAATCAGCTCTTATTAGTAACTCTTAGTCTAAACAAAGCTTTGGAAACTACGCTTGATTTGTACAACAAAGAAATGAGGCAAATGTTAATTATGTTGTGGTTGAACTTGTTTACCCACTGGTCAAACTCATCTAATATCAGTTATGGTAATTGGCTGGTTCATGTAGCTGTAATTTTTCCAAAAATGAAAACAGTTATTGTTGAGGGAATATCTTTAATAAGAGTGTTCGGGGAGTTCAATGAATGTGTGTCATTTCTCCTGGTATCTGCCAAGTGGTTGGAAGGAATCGTGAGAATGTGAGTGAAATTAGGAAAGGAGTTAGGAAGAGAATTGGGATTGATCACGTGACCCACAGAGATTGTTCCTTTTCTCAGCTTCCTTTCTTTACTGATGTCCAGAACAAGAGCTTGAGCTCATCTTTCTATTTCCCAGCGGTAATTATTTCATACTATTCTCTGAATATCTTCACCAGTCCTTTATATTTTCAAGTAACTCTATACTTTTGACTTTACTCCTAATGCCAATATAGGCTCTCTGCCAAAAGATCCTTATAAGCCTGAACTATTTTTTAGAACCTCTTTATGGAACCCCTTGTCAAACTGCCCTTCTTGTGAACCATAACTTTTCCAACATTCAAATTTCCAAATCAAAGTGCCACTTGTTTATTTACCAGATGGTCTTTTGATTTTATAACAGTATCTTAACAGACTTAAAACCACTCATTTCTCAGTTCTAACCTTTCAAAAGTCATGGTGGTACAGGACTGGACTAGACCTTAGGTACCATCTGTTACAATTTCACCAAGCAGGAGCTTTAAGTAAGATGCTCAAAGTCAAACAAACCAGAAATTGAATTCTACCTCTATTTTACATTATAAAAGTAACATTCAATAGGTTCTTCAATTTGCTGAATTTTAAATGCTTCTTAAATAAGAATAGGCTACCTTACCTTATAGGAACATACAAGATAACGTATGAAATTTTCAGATGCATAGCACATAATCAGTATATTACTCGTTCATATTCACATGAGATTAATCCCTACCACAAATATCTGCATCTGGAGGCCTTAGCCACATAGTAGCAATTTTAATTAAAAAATATGGATTAAATAATATATGCCTTTATTAAAAATAAAAACAGCGTAAGACATATTCAATTCAGTGGAAAGTAACCAATTCAGTGGAAAGTAAACCCTTCTATGGACAACTATTATTGCCAATTGTTTTTCTACTGTATAAATGTGAGTGTGTGTGTGTGTGTGTGTGTGTGAGTGTGTGTGTAACCAAGTACACAGGAATGCCCTCGATATACGTGTTCCTGTTTGGTACAAGTTGTAACATACAATGCACAATGTCCTGCCCCCTGAATTTAACATGAAATCTATTTAAATATTCCAAGCTTTTTGTATTGTTCCCTCATTTGTACTTTTTTAAGCAATAAATATCCTCAGTTTGTCTCATATATGGCAGGTCTTAATGCCGCTGTGTACAAAGATCTGTCATTATGTTGATGAGGAGAACACGTCTGATCCTGAGACCTCGGTGTGGAATTTGCACATTTCCCATGTCTGTGTGGGTTTTCTCTGGCAGCTCCTGTTTTCTCCCATAGTCCAAATATGTGCACTTCAGGTGAATTGGATGTCTCAATCGTGCAGTCTCAGTGAACATTTATGGGTGTGTGAGAGAGTCTACAATGAATGGGTGTCCTGTCCATGATTTGTTCCCCCCTTGTACAGTGAGCTGCTGGCCCACCTGGGCCATGGGCTTTGGCTCCCTGTGACCTTACTCTGGAATAAACTGTTTAGAGATTAACAGAACTAATGCAACTGACTGTATGATTTTAGAAAACTTTTGGGTCTTTATCTAGAAATTTAGTGATATTTTTGTGACCAGAAATATGCTGTAGGAACCTACACTTGATACCCTCTCAATCAAGAATCTTCTCTAGAGGACAGTGCTAAACTGAGAAAATGCTACGAATTTCTTCCTGTATTTCCAAGAGATTGGAAAATAAAGAATGCTGTGGAAAACTGTTTTCTCCTTGGTTGGGGATATGACATGTAGTTGCTTTTTTTTTTTTTTGAAGATTTATGTATTTATGCATACAAGCTGGGGTACCGGCCAGAGTGGGGAACAGAACAGGTAGATGGACGGAAATGCACTGCTGAGGGGAGCAGAGGGCAAGGCAGGAGAGGTCTGCCGCTCCTGACATGTAGTTTTAAGTGTCAACTTGACTGGCCTGTCCTGCCCAATGATTTAATCAAAGATTTCTCAACTTATTGCTATGAAGATATTTTTTAGCCATGGTTAACCTATGCTGCTGGTTGATTTTGTCAGGGTATAAGGAATCTCCAACCCTCTGGGTGATTATCGGACTTGACAAACAAATCTGTATTTCCACAGATTTATACATACATGAATTTACACAAATAAGTAGGTGTAAAAGACAAAATTTAAAAACAAAAGCATGAAAAATTTACATGGCTGTGCATTCTACAGTAAATGGCCTCAGCTGTGGTTTATATCTTATGCTCGGGAAAGACCCCCGAGGGCATAAGGAGAGAGAGAGGTGGGTCTCACATGATGAGGAGAGGATGATTTCCTATGACAAAATTTTGCCTCTAGAGGTTCACCATGCTTTATGACAGCGTTCTTTAAAAAAGATTATTTCTAAAGATGGCCCTAAATTTAGGTAATCTGCATTCTTTAAGTGACAGTAACAGTTTTCCTGAGACTCTATGTACTCAAATTGACCTTAATTTCATATACCATATTGGCAAAAGCCTGTCTGAACATTTTTGGGGAGACTTTTATAACAATTTTAAGAAGATTATCTCCATAAAATGGAAAGATCTCATCCAATCAGTGAATAGCAATAAAAAAAATGTGGTTCATTAGAGAAAAATAAACTTTGCCTCAGGTCTGCAACATCAAATTCAACCTGAGTTTCCAGCCTCCCAGACTATCCCATAGATTTCAGACTTGAAAGTTCCTGCAAAAATGGTATCAATCTCTTAAAAATCTATCCATCAATCTGTCTACCTACCTACCTACCTGTCTACCTATCTGTCATTCTATTTCTCTGAAGAATCCTAACTCATATTGGTAACAAAGATAACATTAGAAATACAAATAATAATAGAAAGGGTAGATAGATCTGATGAGGGATTTCATTCAGAATTCTAGCAGTGTTAGGGTCTTGAAAAAAATAAAGGGCTTGGGTGGAATTTAGAATCTTCTTCTAAAAAGGTGTTCAAAAGTAGCCCCAAAGTCTTGCTTGAAAATAAAAGGAACCACTTGCTACTGAGAAGCCACCAGAGATACCCAGATGAGAAAGGATGTGAAACTGGGCCGTATCAGGCATCAGGAGCAACAGTGAAAGCTGGATTCGTAGTCCAGAGGACTCTGCCCTCGGCTCTCAGGTGATGCAAGATGCAGGACTTTGCCAATGAACACTATCTAATAGCATTTAATCTACTAGTATGTTATTTTCTCAAAATCTGCACTGTATCAGGAAGTTTGACAAGTCTGAAAGGATGTTTTCCTGTTTTATTTACGTGGCAGAAAATTGTCCATCAAGTTAAGTTTGCATAATGAAGGGAGAGCAGTATACAGTGCATTGTCAAATGTAAAGGAAAAGAACTCAATGTAAATGTCTGCGCAATTAGAGCATGTCTTGTGTTCTGTAACAGCTTCTCCAGACACGTGACACAGCTGAGGGTACCCACAAAGCACATCTTGGGAAGAAGAGTCCTTGCCTGTGCCCCACGATTGTAGCTGCATTTCTCCAGTCTCCTTTATTTTGCACCTCTTTCCCTAATTCACAGTATCCTGGCGTTCCTGTAAGGAAGTCTAATTGGAAAGATGCCCCAAAATAGCCATGACCATTTCTTAGTGTCAAGTACAGGCAAAAGTAAGCTCGGATTAGTCTTGTTTGTTTTTTGGGGTATGATTTGATTTTATACATTCATTTTTATAGACTTAAATTTTTCTTCATAAGTGAAAAGGAAGAAGGGGGCCAAAGAGGTCACTAGGGGGACACATTTCTTTTTAAGCTGTCATTGGTGAGTTTTTGTTTATTCACCATGGGAGGGCTTTAATAACTGCATTGCTTTGTTGATTGCATGGTGTGTTTGCACTGTTTTTTTTCTGAACACCTAAGCAAAAGTCTTTCATCTTACTCACACGTCGTTCAACCTTGGATCAACGCCAAATTCCCCACCTTCATGAATGATTAACTCATGTAGCCTGTTGCTAATAATGTGTGCACTCGATGGCAGATGATATTTATTTTGGACAGAGTGAATGCAGACTTGGATGTTTGATCAGGGCATGGCGGTACCTAGCGTGTGCAGCCACACTTTCCAGGGACGAGCTCACGGTCCACAGCCTCAGGTTGCCCCTCAGCTCCCCTTTGCACTGTTACAGGAAGGGAGTTTGCAATTCATTTTATCATTCACAAGTTACCTCCAACTCAGCCTTGTCATTGAGATTCGTCACACTTACACTCTATCCTTTTATGTGCATATCTCACTGAAGTCTCCACACACCAGGCTGGTGCCCCAGGGTAAATGCCTACAACAAAGATCTCAAACATAGTTTAAAAGGAAACACCATAAAAGAGAAAAATAATGGTCACAGTTGCTACTAGAGGCCGGTTCCCACAAACCTGCAGGTTTTCCAACTTCAGCCGCAGCTGAATTACAGGGGCAGCTATCAGCTCAGCATCTGTAGGTATGATTGTGTGTAGTCACATTAGGGCGTGATCTTTTTCTTCTTTTATTTCAGGGCCCTCCTACCTAACCTCCCCAACTAACAGTCAGAAAGAACATAGTTTCATTGCCATTCCTCAGCTCGCTGGAGAAATCTATGAAAAGCAGATGGAACACGCGTCCTTGCTGCCAGAAGAAGCAATGGCTCTGCCCTTGGCCATGCTGTGGGGCCACATTACCCATCTGACAGGTCCCTGTAACTCAGCTGTCGATGACTCTATTCTGATCAAGTCTGATCATACTGGAGCTAAAGGATTCTTGACTGTGTGCCCTGCAATTGTGTAAGACTCACCTTGGGAACATGTGAGAAATCTACATCCCAAACTTTGGGCACTCAGACTCAATAATCCTTGTGTGGTTGTGAGTCATATGATATTGATTCACTGCCAGGCCTGGCAGTGCCTGGATTGTGTTATGGCATTTTCTCAGGGTGTGTAGGTCTCCACATTAAGAGCCTCTGTTGTGGGCCAGGGAAAGGAAGGGGATATTATTATGTACAATGTACTGAAAATGTGCTAAGGAATGTGCTCTACTCTTATAATCAGATGTAATTTTCACAAAACACTTAGAAGTAGACTGTTACTCCATTTTAATGATGTGGTAAGACAAAATTTTCTTGAACTGAATTAGGGGTAGGATGAGTTTGTAAGGACTTTCCCCTAATTTTTCTTGTGCTCTTTTAGCTAGGACATTGGTATGACATACACAGTCATCGGTGTCAGTATATTTGGAGAAGATACTTCATTGTTTGTGTATTATTACTTTCCTGTCAATGACATAATAAATTACAATTAAGGAGTTTAAACCACACACAGATGCATTTTCTCACAGGTCCATATGCCAGAAATCTGGGTGGGCTTGACTGATTTCTCTGCTTTTTTTTCCCACGAGGCTGAAGATGAGGTGTTAGCCACCCTGGGTTCTTGGCTGGAGGCCCTTGAAATAGGGGTAAGGAGATATACTTATAAGCAGAACACAGTTGTAAGTGTTTGTGGGACTGAGGTCCCCATTTCCTTTCTGGCTGTAAGTCAGGAGTCACTCTCAACTCCCTAAGGTCACCTGCCTTTCTTGTTGTACTTCCTTTCCATCTCAAGTTAACAAAGGTGAATCATGTCCATGCTTTAAACCTGTTATTTCCCTTTTAGTTGTAGCTTTTTTTGCTTCTATCAAAAATAAAAGGAGATGTTTTCCAGGGCTCATGTGATTAGACTGGGTACATACACCATAATCTTCCTATTTTAAGATCATCAAATCAGTAACCTCAATTACATATGCAATATTTTCTTTCCCATATAATACTGCCCTGTATATTACTATTGTCCTGGAACAAATTTACACAACATGGGTGTGTGTGTATGAGTGTGTGGTGCTTCATTATACCAACAAGCAATTCTCAGATACCAGTAGTATATTAGAATTCAGCTCAATTTGGGCATCATCTAACTTGAGATAGTATCAGATTCCACAGGTAGAAGACTTGGTCTCACAATACCATCCTTCACTTCAGACACCAAGCACAAGTTCAGGGTGTTACCTGTCCCTCCTCCCTACACTCTCAAGTTCCCATAGCATCCTCCTTGGACTTCAGGGACCAGCTTGAAGTCTAAGTTGCCACCTGTGCTTCTGACCAACTGGCCACATATCAGAAGGTCCCAGAACCCCATCTTCAGGTTCCATTAATTTATTAGAGTAACTAACAGAAATCAGGAAATGCATTTACTCACTTGATTGCCTATTTATTACAAAGGCTAACCATAGGAATAAGTCAGCTGGAAAAGATACAAGGTATGAGAAAAAGGTGCAGAGTTTCAAAGCCTTCTCCAGGAAAGCCATTCATATAGCATATCCATGTGTTCATCAAACTAGAAGCTCTGCAATTCTCTCCTTTTGAGATTTTATGGAGACATTAAATAGGCTCCATTGATTAACTCATCAGCCACAGCCACTTGAACATTACTTTTATTCCATCTTCTCTCCCTGGAGGTCTGTTCACATGGTTAATTCTCCAAACAACCAGGCCCCATCCTTAGAAGCTTCCAAAAGTCTCCATATTCACATAAAAAAGGATACTTTCATCAATCTCAACACTTGGAAATTCTAAGACTTTGGGAGCTTTGAACCAGAAACTATAAATGAAGATTAGATATATAGGAGAAGTATATACTTTGGTCATTTGAATAAATAAATATATATGCCCAGAGTAGACCTCTTGTTACCTTAGAATGAGAACTAGAGGTCAATGAAGGCCCTGTGGGCTTCGGGATGTTGATTACCCTTACTTAGAGAATGAATATTGTTTTTGGTTGACAGCAATGGGGGCCCTGGAGGCTAGAATTAGCTTCTCTTCTTACCTAAAGTTTCTATCCATTTCATAAGGGAAGAAGAAATCTCTGACCTCCATTTTATGACCTAAAGAATGTACTTTGGGGGTCTCATCCAGTTCTGGTTTTATCAATGAACACATTCTTTCTAAGAATTTTGTCTTTACTCTCAGAATAAGGAAGAAGTCACCCCCTTATTGTCTGTCATGTGAAGTCCCCCCTCTCTGTCCTTGATGCCCCAGGTATCAAGACACAATATAAATATTCCTAGTCTGCTATGTTGGGGCTCAAAGAAATCATTCCACACCCCTCTGCGTTCTAAGTTGATCAATAATCAAACATCAGGCAGACTGATAAGAGAAAAGTCATATAGAAGTTTGATAATGTTAGGTACGTCTCCTTCATACATGGGAAAGATTAAGTAAATTATCCCACTGTTGATTTAGACACCATCTTAAATAGTTTAGCTAATTCAGCTAGGGCATTTACTGCAGGAAAATAAAGGAACTTCTCCTTTCTCCAGGGAAAATGATAAGGTTATTAGGTCCTCTTGGAATAGACCTCTACTGAGAAATGTTTTAAATATAAACCTCAAAAGCAGCTTCCACCCAGTCTTCAAGGCCCCTCCCTGAAATCACACTTTTGCCAAAAAAGATTTTTGCTCCTCTACCTCTCCGTTATTTAGAATTTACCATCACGTGACTCTTCCATAGCCATGTTATTAAATTGATTGTTTTTCCTTTGCTGACCTGTCTGATGCCGCTTTAGTTACTCATCCAGTGCAAGAAAAAACCAGTGATTTCTTTGGGGCCCTGATAGGACCAAGACTCTGTCTGCCATGACACAGAATAACATTTTTCCTATATCAGGCCTCCCTGGTGGCTCAGCGGTTAGGCACTGTGCTGTGGCGCTGTTGGCAACGGTGATGCAAGTTCGAAGCCGGGCCATGGAGATTCCCACATGGCGCGGCAGACCTCTCCTGCCTCGCCCGCTGCTCCCCTCAGCAGTGTATTTCTGATCTGCCTGTTCTGCTCCCCACTCTGTCTCTGGTGAACCCTTTCGCCCCTCTGCACCTCTGACCTGTACCCCAACTTGTATGCATAAATAAATAAATCTTAAAAAAATGTATTTCCGGGGCCTCCCCGGTGGCGCAGTGGTTGAGTGCTGCGCTGTGGAGCTGTCGGCAGCGGCGACGCGAGTTCGATCCCAGGCCGGGGAGATTCCCACATGGTGCGGCAGACCTCTCCTGCCTTGCCCACTGCTCCCCTCAGCAGTGTACTTCTGATCTGCCTGTTCTGCTACCCGCTCTATCTCTGGTGAACCCTCTCACTGCCCCACGCCTCTGGCCTGTACCCCAGCTTGTATGCATAAATAAAAAAAAATATGTATATATATATATTTCCTATATCAAGACCCCCTTTCATGATAACTTCAGGATCTCACATCAGTACACTAAATACATAAGAAGTAAAAGCAAGGAACTTTTCTGGGGGCTGACTTTATTTTAGGTGTGCTAATAAATATGGGTCTTATACTTTTCTAATTCAACAAATCATATATATATAAAGCTAGGGAGAAAGAGTTTACTTAGCAGCAGCTCTCCTGCCCCCCTGTGACTGTGCAGGTGTTTCTCTTCATAAAAATTTCTTCCCTTTGCAAAGCAGCAGAGGTCACGCTCCTCCCAAGGCTGCTGCCTGTGTCTATGCAGGGTCTCATTTAACAAACCCTGTGCCTTCCGGGTGCAGTTCTTTCTGCCCACCTGTGCTGTGCAAGCATCCTTTACTTCCCTTCCCTTTTTTATAATAAGCCTGCCCTTTTGAATATATAAAAAAGAGTTTGCTCAAAAATCAAAAATACTTCAATAACTAAAGCTCTTACATGTCCAGTTCGCACATGCTATTCATTACTATGTTTATAGAATACTTTCATATTCTATAAAATATCTTTTCAAAGGTAGTAATTAAGTTGAGATCTGTTTTCCAAACGGCCTACTAAGGCACTTATGGCTTCCTTGAACATCTTCCCTTTTTCTTCTTCAGGAGCCTTGCAATATTCATGTATGACTGGAATGACGTGACTGGAAATCGAAACTTTCTTTCTTCATTGGAGGAGTAGAGATTCTCTAGAAGGTAATGCAAGGCTAGGTTTAGAGAATGGTGCACAGATCTGGGGCAGTCAGTAGCTTTAGGGGTTCATGGGGCCAAAGAAGGAACAATTTAAAAAATATAAACCAGACGGTATCCAAGTACCAACAAGAGCCTGGGGGAGGTGAGAATGACAGCACAGCACACTGGGCCATGGTGGCGTGAAACCATCACAGGAAGAGGTGAAAGAGGGCTGATACTTAGGAAGACTTTTTCTGGCTGTACTGGCATTGCTAGGGCTCAGCCCACTTCCACTAACAGAAAGATCACCATTTTGAGGTTATCAACCTAGGGGGAAAATTTGAAAGCATCCAAGACATCCAAAAAAAATTTGTAATTATCTTTCCAAGTTAACTAATAGTCATAAAACTGACAAAGAGATAAAACTGACAAAGAGGATCATTTCCTAATCCTCCTTTTATTATTTTTGCTCCCTTTCCCTTCATACCCACACTCTTCAGGAATAGCCTTACTTCCCTGTACTTATCTCCCTGCAATGCTTAAACACAGTCTCATAAAAATCTATGTTTCTGCCTCATGACTGACAGAGTTCACTTCTGCCTCTGGCTGGGCATACGGAAACTTCAAATGATTCACAACCATTTTCATATTTGAGTGGCTAGTGCAATCATATCCTGAATTAGCTATTTAGAACCACATCTTCATATACTATCAAATGTTCAATGGCCTGGGGACAGCGGTTTGGATTTTACATCCAACTTAGTATCCATTTGTCAAGACAAATTGGGCTTGAAACTTGATGGTGAGACTTCAAGCAACTATTTAACCAATGGTCTTTCATTTTGCTGTTTTAGATAGTAAGCTCTTAAGTTGAAGGTCTGTAGGAGTTACATTGCTCTGCTCAGCAGCCAAGAGAAATGAGGCCTTGTATAAGTGCTTAATAAATTTATGTAATGACAATTATGACGACTGGGTACCTGTGAATAGGAGGGCTACATAAAAGTTTCTCTCATGCCTGTTCTGCAAATATACAGGTAGATCATGATCATGTGGGCCACGAGTCACATAAACATGTGTAGAACACATATGTTTGCTCTTATCTTTTATTTTCAAAACAAGTGGGGAAAAAAAGGTCCTTTAAAGGGGAGTAGTAGCGGTGAGAAAATGTTTTCGATGTATGGTTGTACTTTGAACACTTTATGTTTTTCTCAAATGGCAACACAAATCTATTCCATTTCATTTCTTTCATGGGAAAAAGCTTATTAGGAAAGAAATGGATAATGGCAAAACTACGAAAAGCAATTAGCTTTGTATAAAACACCATGTACCTTGGTGGTATATGCAAACTCTAAACAAGGCTTTTTAGTTTAGAGCAACGAAAACACTATGCCAACCTAAAAATAACTCTCTTCTCATTACTTTGAGCCCACAATCAGCAACACCTAGAAGGACAAGAAAAAACAACCCATAAATGGTTTCATAGATGTCCTGCAGAGAGGGTGAATTGTGTGTTTTTAATTATATGCATTAATGTCTCCTAGAAAAAAGTGCCCAATAACAATGCTTTCTCAAAGGTAATAATACTCCAAAATAAGCTACAAAACAATCATCTAACTGTGTATTATAGAGGAGGTCTTTGAAGCAGTGTAGCATTTTTAATTATCTGGCAAACTTTGCTCCTGAATTTTGCTCTTTCGGGTAGTGTAGCTACACCTTCACCACATACAATGCACGGTCTAGCTAGTGGGACATATTCCTGGGTGACATGTGATACTTAAATAAACACAGCGATCATTCTCACATGTTGGAGAATGCACATTTAAGTGCCACCTGCAGAGTCCATGTAACACTATAAATATGCCTAAACGCTGCCCTACCCCCTGCTTTCCAGCGCATAATGCGAATAAGGGTTCATTTCTTCAAATTAATTGATTTTCATCCCCTAAATTCAGTACCAGTTTTAAATAATTCTTTTAAAACCATATTCATCTTTCTTATTTTCATCTAGTCCATCTATACATAATTTTCAAAATCAAGGTCAACCACTGTGGTCTGCTGTGGATCATATTCTAGAGGGGAATGGATGGCTGTGAAGTTAAGAGTGGGCAGGACATCATAGTTAAACCTGGCAAACTAGAACCATATGAAGCTTTTTGATAACTCAGAAACAGAAAGGAAGGAGACAAGAAAAAAAGTAAATACCAGAAGGGTGAAGCAATCTTTCAGCTACTTCTGAATTGTAACTAGTCATAGTCCCTCCTTAGTTGTTAAGAATCACATTCCTGGGCCTCCCTGGTGGCGCAGCTGTTGAGCGCTGTGCTGTGGAGCTGTTGGGAGAATCCCACATGGTGTGGCAAGACATCTCCTGCCTCGCCCGCTGCTCCCCTCAGCAGTGTATTTCTGATCTGCCTGTTCTGCTCCCCACTCTGTATCTGGTGAACCCTCTCACCGCCCCATGACTCTGGCTTATACCCCAGCTTGTATGTATAAATAAATAAATCTTTAAAAAAAATAAGAATCACATTTCTCTTTCTTGAAGAGAAAACTGAATTATGTTGCAGAACCATACAAAACACTATTTTTTTTTAAGATTTATTTATTTGTGCATACAAGCTGGGATACTGGCCAGAGGTGTGGGGCAGTGAGAGGGTTCACCAGAGACAGGGTGGGGAGCAGCACAGGCAGATCGATGGAAATACACTGCTGAAGGGAGCAGCGGGCAAGGTAGGAGAAGTCTGCTGTGCCATGTGGGAATCTCCCCAGCCAGGCGTCGAACTCGCGTCACCGCTGCCGCTGCAGACAGCTCTACAGCGCAGTGCTTAACCACTGTGCCACCAGGGAGGCCCAAAACACTATTATTTTGACTCAGTAAGAAGAAACTTAAGTTTTACTTATATTTAAAGATTTATTTTTATTTATTTATGCATACAAGAATTGGGGTGTCGGGGCCTCCCTGCTGGTGCAACGGGTTGAGTCTCAGCACTATGAAGCTATCCACAGCCACTGCAGCATGAGTTCGATTCCCCGGCCAGGGAGCTTCCCACATGGTGCAGCAGACCTCTCCTGCCTCATCCATTGCTCCCCTTAGCAATGTACTTCATTAGATCTGCCTGTTCTGCTCCCCACTCTTTCTCTGGTGAATCCTCTTATGACTCCCACACCTCTGGCCTACACCCAGTTCTTGTCTATATAAATAAATAAATATTTAAAAAAAGAATTGGGGTGCAGGCCAGAGGTGGGAGGGGTGAGAGGATTCACCAGAGACAGAGTGGGGAGCAGAACAGATGGATTGACTGAAATACACTGCTGAGGGGAGCAGCAGGCGATAAAGGAGAGGTCTGCTGTGCCACATGGGTCAGCTCCCTGGCCGGAGGATTGAACTCATGGCCCAGAGGCTAGCTTGATAGCACTGATACTTAACCCCTGTGCCACCAGGGAGGCCCAACCTAATTTTTAAAGATGCAACTGAATTAAACATAATTTGGTAAGTTCTTAAAAAAATAAAATAATCTTAGCATTTACTCTTAAGTATCCCAGAGAAATGAAAATTTATGCTCATGCAAATATGTGTATAAAAATGTTCATAGTAACTTTACTCATGATAATCAAACCTAAATGTCCTTCAAAGGAATGAATAAAGAAACTGTGTACATCCACACTATGGCAAACTATTCATCAACAAAAAGGAATAAACTTTAGAGACTAACAACATGTTAAATTGATTTCAAGGTTATTACGCTGAGTCAAAGAGGTTACACATTGTATGATTTCATTTGTTTAACATTCTTAAAATGGAGAAAATTAGAAGTGGAGAAGACTGACAGTTGTTTTGGTCAGAGCCGGAGGAGAGTGGATGTGATTGTAAGAGGACACTGCGAGATAGCCTTCTGATGATGGCAGTGTTGTGTGTTTTCATTTATTCTGTAACATATTAAGCAAAACAAAATACACGTCCTCTGTATTTCTTAGACATTAAAATTATTGTAAATATTAATACTCACTTAAGCATTAGCAAATTCTTTAGATTTATCCACCTCAAGTCCCAATTTCACCACGTTTTTTCTAGAACATGAGTCATGTACCACATTTAGTCCAAGTTCTCATTCAATGTGAAAGTTTCAACCAGGTGCTTCTATGTTCCCATGTTAATTTTCCAACACAGGACTTTCTTTCTTCAGAATTCTCTGTTCCTCAACTTTGCAAAGGGAAACCCATACTTCCATAGGCCATTAGTGTCTGGAAGTTTATAAGATAAAAATAACAAGATCAAACAACAACTATTTCCTAATAGGTATACCTGTAGCCAGATAATTTTTATGAAAACAGAGAGTCCAGCTTCTCTGCCCCATCTAATGAATGGTGGAGGTGAGCAGGTGAGGGGAAGCTAGAAAAGTCTCTGGAAAGAAGACTTAGGCACACAGAAAACTTGGAGGAGACACATGGAGCTTGCTTCTCATCCTTGGACTTGCACCAGGGATTTGGGGGACATGGAAAGAGAGAGAGCTGAGATATATAGAGACACTTGGAGGAGACATGGGTGAGAGACCTGTGGGGAGGCTGACAATATCAGCCTTTAACTTGATTTGTACTTTACATTTGCTCTGTTCATCCCAGACTTGCCTGGTTCCTTCTGTTTCTTTCCTACAATAGCCTGCCAGAAGATGTCTTATATTTGTGCCAGGTTTGCAGGCCTCACTGTTTCAGCCTTGGACAACCCTGTCTGGCTAGGCAATTACCCGTGAGGGGATGGGTAACTTTGGATGTTTTACTGGGAAATTGTTATCCTTTCTTCTCTTCTCTCTCTATGCACAGTGTTCTGTTACAGTTCTTTTACACTAAGGGTATGTTTTGTCTTTATGCAACAGAAGGCAGAATCTCTTTAAAGTGTGCAAGTTTGGGAGTTCTGGGCACCTCTCAGGCTGCCTACTAACATAACCACCTTATCTATGGTTATAATTGCAAACCAGTAAGACAAATTTATGATCATTTAACATTTTTATTAAATATCATTTAAAACTTATTCTTAAATGATATTTATCAAATAATATATACTTTGCCTCATCCAACCCTCACAAAAATCTATGAGGTAAACAGCATTACTACATTTGTCTAAATCAATAAACAGAAGCTCACAGAGGTGAAGTGATTAGCCTAGAGTCAAACACATAGGAGAGAGCTTTAGGATTCAAACCCCAATTTGTTTGATGAGAAAATCAAGCTCTGAACAAAGTATAAGCTTTCATATATTTGCTTTTGGGATAGAAATAAGATCTTCATAATGCAGACAATAATTTAAATTGGGAAATTCTTCAGTGAATATGGCTGAATTGAGGTCTTTTCAAGTTTCTAAGGATCCAGAATTCCTCCTTCAGTCTTTGCCAAATCCTACTAAAGCTGTATTTTTTAATATTCATTTTATCTCTTTTTTCTCTCAGCATAGACATAATTCAATTTTGTTGGGGATTTTAGTGGATCTCAGGTTCTTTAAACATGATCAGATCTGGGGTGGTCTTATTCTGCTTGGAAAGCATCCCTCACAGCTACCACGTGCATCTATCATTTTATTTTTCTCCTTATCTGGATCTTTCAATGATATTCAAGCCACTGTAAGTTCTGTCCCATTCCCATTTTCACTCTACGCTCTTGACTTTATCCCAAGTCATTACTGATGCAAGGAAACCTCCAAGATTAATCACAGTGAAATACCATCTCCAATTCTTCTGCATTTCAGGGTTCAGCTGATCCACTGCACAGACACTGTGGCATTTTCATGTTCAATAGAAATCCCGAACTGGGAGAAGTACCTCACCCTCTTCTACTCTCCCCACCCCCTTTGATCCCACTAGGACAGAAATTGCAAAGTACTATTGCCTTGGGCTTCCAGGATCTTTCAAAGATTCTAATGAAAGAGTTCTTTCAGCTTTTAGCCAATCTTTGAAATCCCCACCCCTCCTTCCCTGAGAGCCAGGCACGAGGCCAACAGAGCTAGAGGACAATCTGAGTGACCAATACCCAAACCCATACAGGACTCAAAATTCTCCCTTTCCTCTAACACTGCTCCATTGTCCTTGGAACACACTTCGGTGCCTCTTGGGATTTATTTTTTTTCTTTATATTATATAATCCAATTGAGAAATCAAGAAAGGCCATTTAAGGTTGAGTTCTAAACTGTGCATTAGTTTATGGGAAGAATGTAACCTGAAGGGTAGATTAGGAGATTTTTGGCTCTGTCATGACAGATAGTTTGAGTGAAAGCAGGTTCTCACAGGTGAAGCAAGGATCGACCAGAACTAAGGGGTTTGTACTCATCATTTTTGTATTAAAATTACTTTTTATTAGCAAATTACTATGAAGTTTTCAATAGGTAGAACATTTACAGGCAATATCTTTTCTAGTTTAGCAATCTCCTCTTGGTCTCTATCATATTCCAGTAGAGACTACTTCAGTATAAAGTATTAAAGTAAAGATTTAATGAGACAATGCAATGCATCAAGAGTCATATACTTGACCTCATGGGATTTTTATAAAGCTCCTCCTTTATATAAGAAAAAGGAAATAAAGCGATAAAAGTCAACGTATGGTCCTCATATTGCCTTTAACATTATATTCAGCCTCCAGAATTAGTTGTAAAACATGATAACACTCTAATAGTTATTTAGTATAAAACTAACTTCATTCAGGAAGGCAATTCTATTTACAGGGCATATGAGGGAACATTGTATTTTTAATAAAGCTAAAAACATAAAGGATACCTCAAAATGTTTGATATATGAATAATCACATACATATGAGCCTATTTGTTAATATTTTTTAATAAATGTGTAGAAGAAAATTATGTTTACGTATATATGCTTTGTATACCTGCATTTTAAATCCCAAATCTTCCAACATCTATTTTATTTTTTAAAAAAGTGCTTTATTTATTTTAGAAGATAAAAAATGGTATGAGTAAACTTTATAGATACTGAACATCTGAATTTTAAAATATATATTACTAAAAATTGTATGAAATGTAGTATCATTCTTAAAGATCAGCAAAATACAAACAAATTGGGGATTAGACTCAAATGGAAGGTGTTGCTTGGAAAATGCTTTATATTGCAGGAGAATATCAACTAATGTTGAGTTCCTATTTATGACTATTTGTGTGAAAGGGAGAACGATATATAATCTTGAATATGATTTCAAAGCTCCCTGGGTTGCCCATCTAATTCTATTTTAACAGTTATGAATTTCTTGTTAATGCTTTAATCTTATTTTTTTTCCATTAAAAATTTATAAGCAGAGTTGGCACTATCTTTTCTATTTTATTTTAAAGATTTATTTATTTATGCATACAAGCTGGGGTACAGGCCAGAGGTGTGGGGCTGTAAGAGCGTTCACCAGAGATGAAGCGGGAGCAGAACGGGCAGATCTATGGAAATACACTGCTGAGGGGAGCAGCAGGCGAGGCAGGAGAGGTTCATGTGAGAATCTCCATGGCTGGGCGTCCTACTCACGTCATTGCTGCTGACAGCTCCACAGAGCAGCACTTAACCGCTGTGCCACCAGGGAGGCCCTATCTTTTCTATTTTAGCAACCTTTTTGCTCTCTAAGGATATTCTCCATTTTTATAAGTAAAATGCTCTGCTGAGGGGAGGAGGAGGGAGAGGGCTCAAAATGAGGGCGGGAAGAGCACAGGGACTCTGGTGATACTGCATGGATGAATTGGTGGTGGAAATTCAGAGGGACTACACCTGAGAAAAGAAAGCAAACATTGTAATAAAAAATGAACAAAAAATTAATATTTAAAGTGCTCTTTTTAAATAAAGATAATTACACATTACCCAAATATAAATAAATAAATAAATAAATAAATAAATAAATAAATAAATAAATAAATAAAAAATCCTCTGCTGTAACCCAAGTTTCCAAAACTAATTAGGGGAGAATTTTTGCTCCTTCAAACTCAGGCAGTATTAGAACCTGGTGCTTCTGATGTTTAAGAAAATGAGGAGAGTGGAAGAGCATCTCTGGCCATAGATTTATACTGGTCATTCTTGTCATCATTAATCCTCTGTCACAGGACACCCCTGCCAATGACTGGATTTAGGAAATTTAGGTGGCCTCAGAGTTGCTTTTCATAGTAGCTTTTCTCACAATTTAATTACAGTTGCGCCAGACCTTTGATCTTTTGGACAGGGCTCTTAATGTCCAGAATACAAATGAATCTACAAAATAAGTTCAGTGATGCTTCTTGGGTACTGCCTGGAAAGAATACAGATTTTGTGGCACCTGAAGATTTTACTACTTGGGAGAGTAGTTTTAAGGACCAGCATGTTCGTTACAAATTAAAATTAGGATAAAATATGTTTTATTTTTTAAAAACTATAGTATTATTTATAATAATATATTAAATATGTGTTACTTAAAATAATATACTAAATATATATAAGATTTTTGGTATATTGACAAATGGATTGCTCTGAACTTTCATAACCACTTTATTTCCAATTCTCAATATTTAAATCTCTAAAATAGGGTCATAATGTCACTTAATATTACTAATAAATTGGGTAATATTCATAAAAATATCTATCATTTGATTTGCCTCTACTGAAGATTAATAGAAAAGGGGGAATACTGTACTTTAAATGATGACCCCCAAAATATTATTGAAAAGATGAATTCCTTATGTCTTGAGTCTCAAATATGTGGCGAAAGAGATCAAATAAGAAAAGAGAGGGAAGAATTTTACTTTTGAACATTTGCACATGGAAGATTATAGGCATAACTGGAAACTGCACAAAGGCTCTGCAATTATAGATTGATCTACCTGTATATTTTCAGAACCAAGTAATATCTACCACTCCAAGGAGGGATTTTAAAAAAAACAACATAATAGTAGTTTTTTTAGCTATATACAAATGATAAAAGCGAAGACATCAAAGTGGGCTGCCTTTCAACTCATGCTCAATTAGAATAAAAGTTTGGTTGCTGTTTTAAACATTTATGACTAACTAACTGTGACAGGCTCTCAGCTTTGCAAATGGGATGATTTTCAGTTGACTTTTGATCTGACTGACAGTTCCTTATACACTTCAGTGTTAGTTTATAACACACGAGCCTACATCTGAATACACATGTGACTAATTAGGGAGTGTTTATGGACCATCCACATAAATTTAACACACAAGAGTGAAAGCATTTTAAACCAGAGGTCATAATTTTAATGAAATAGAGTTAATTAACAAAGGTGCTTGACCTATTTTTTTGTATTGTTAAATGTTAAAACAAATGAATAAAATTTAAAGTGAAGTGTGTTTTGCATGTATGTCTGATGAGGCATATTAGGTCATTTTAAAAGTTTATATTATGACATTGAAAAAATTATTTTAAGGTGTCTTTAAAAAAAATGGTTGCAGCATCATGAACTAGCTCTGTAACCAACTTTGTACCTTGATATAAGAACTTTGTCTTGTCCCAAGAGGCATAATGTGCAGAGCTTAAAAGTTTGGACTGCACCCCAACTTGAGGGCTGAATTCCTACATGGCCACTCACCAACTGGGAATTTAGGAAAGTTACTTAACTTCATTGTGCCTTAATTTTCATATCTTTAAAATGGGGATAATATAGCACCTACCTCAGAGGATTGTTATGATTAAAAGAGGTAACACAGGTGAGATCCTTAGAAGAGTTACACTTGAAAAATGCTCAATAACAGCTATTTATTAGTTCAAAAAAAAAAAAAGAATAGCTGACAGTTATTAACTGCTTATACCATGCTGTGATTCTGTGAGATATGAGGAGATAATTCCATAAGGAGATAGTCAAAAAAATCTTGGGGAATTTGATTGATTAGTGAGAGATCATAAATTTAGAGGTAACCTCTGCCTCAGATCATCCTTTCTTTGACTTTAATAGCCTGAGCTATAATTTAGTCACTATGCTAAACTCACAGATTATCTCCTGTGTGTTATCTTTTTATAATATGGCTATTAAACAAAAGTGGGGAAACTGAGAGTAGTCTGAAGAGATTACTTTCAAATTCTACAATATGGTTATTTGTGTGTCATTTAAGAAAGAATTGGTGGTGGGCTACCCTAGGGGAATACAAAATGTAAAAGACATAAATAACAATAAAAATATATATTAAAAAAAAAAAAAAAAGAAAGTCATTTATGGTGATTTGCCATAGTAGATAAGGTGAGAAGACCCATTATTTTACTGAAATTCCCCATAATTCTTTGCGATAGTGGTGGCATTGATAGTTCCTCTAACGGCATATTTTGCTGAGTTCTTGCTTTTGCAAGCTAACTCATTCCATGACTTAGTGCTCAGTCTTTAATCCCATCATGTATCACGCATTGATGACCTTACAAATTCTAACTTACTTCTGGATCCATATCATATATTATAGCCCATGTCATGTTTTTATTTTTTTAATATGATTTCATTTTTTTTATATAATATATATTTTTATTATTATTTATGTCTTTTACATTTTGCATTCCCCTTGGGTAGCCCACCACCAATTCACCCGTGATCCATCTCCATGGTCCCTTGTGTTCTTTTCTATTCCATTTTGTGCCCTTTCCCTTCCCTCCCTCCGGCTCCCTCCTCCCCCCCTCCTCCCCCCCCAACTGATTGTCTCTCTCACACCCAGCCTCCCTATAGTCCTGTTATAAGTGAAACCATTCAATATTTTTCTCTTTCTTTCTGGCTTATTTCACTGAGTATGATTCCCTCTAATTCCATCCATGTCGCTGCAAATTGCATGTGTTTATCTTCTTTCCATGCTGAATAGTATTCCATTGTGTATATGTACCACATCTTCTGGATCCAATCATCTGTTTTTGGACATCTGGGTTGCTTCCATACCTTTGCTATTGTGAACAGTGCTGCAATGAACATACGGGGGCATGTATCCTTTCGGATTAGTGTTTTTGTATCCTTTGGGTAAATTCCCAAAAGTGGGATTGCTGGGTAGTATGGAAGCTCCATGTTTAGCAGTCTGAGGAATCGCCATACAGCCTTCCATAGTGGTTGGACCAGTTCACATTCCCACCAGCAGTGTAGAAGAGTTCCTTTTTCTCCACATGCTTTCCAGCATTTGTTATTGCCTGTATTTTTAATGTGTGCCATCCTCACAGGTGTGAGGTGGTATCTCATAGTGGTTTTGATTTGCATTTCCTTGATTATAAGTGATGTTGAGCATTTTTTCATGTATCTGTTGGCCATTTGCTTTTCTTCTTTGGAGAAGTGCCTTTTGAGCTCTTCTGCCCATTTTTTGATTGGTTTATTGGCTTTGTTTTTGT